>LSSN01002217.1:0-11514 GCA_001970855.1 Smittium culicis | reverse complement strand
TGATCCTATACTGTGCCCAGTACTAGCATACGCCGTATACAAGAAGAAGGTTGCATACGGGCTTTGTCAAAACCCGCATGCCAACAACAGCACGATTATGGTTAATATGCTGTTCAGACACAATAAGGATCACTCCCGCCCATTGTCAGTGGATAGCATTACCAGGCATATCCACAATTTATCGGGACTTATTGTGAGTCCTCCGAACACCCCCATCCCAAAAGCTCGGGCCATTGGAGCGACTTTAGCAGCTACACCAGTGATATCGGCAGATAACATTGTCTCTCATGCGTTTTGGTCAAATTACGACATGTTTGACACATACTATCGATTAAACCGTAGCACCCAGACAGATATGACTGCAGCGGTACCACCTCTGGATTAACTTAATATGTCCACCCTATGAGATATAATGTATAATTATTCGAGCCCTTTAGGGCGAAGATTAATTAATATTATATGAATAGGGTGGAAATATTAAGTGCCGCCCACCATACCCTGTTTTACCTTTGCAAAGATGATAAGGATTCTATATTCTGTACTTGCAGTGATTATAGATAAAGAAAAAAAAATTTTTTTTCTCCTATTAGTAATTTTCACTTTTACGTAAAATTTATTTATTTTGTAAGTTCGGTTGTATTATCCAATAAAAGATGATAACACTTAATATGTCCACCCTATTCATATAGTATTAATTAATCTTCGCTCTAAAGGGCTCGATTAATTATACAATAATTCTCTTTAATTTTGATGTTTTATTCGTTAAATTACCATAAAACTTTAATTAATTAATCAAAATATACTAAAATAAACCGCAACTAAAATCATTTAAATACCTTGATTTCCCCATAAAAAAATTTTTTTGCCTGAATTAATCGATCTTTTCAGAGTAAGGTTTAATTCATATTAAACAGTAGAGAGGATATTTTAATTCACAACAAATAATAAAATCGACTCAGCCAAGTTATTCGGATAACTTTATGAGAGTCGATAGTGTGCACCAAATTTATTATTAATTTCCCAAAATGCATCCAAATATATGTAGAAGTATAAGCCACTGCGGTCAAATCCTTCGGTTCTTTTGAGCGTATCTCATAGGACTCATGTTGATATTGAATATATATTTTTTTTAGTTTGAGTTTAATTAATATTTAATATAAAAATAAAGAGGTTTAAATTTGGTATAAAAGGGGTTTTTGATTATTAAGAGTGATTTTATTTTTGTAAGTTTGACCAAAAAATAGTAAAGTTTTTAAATGAAATATTAAATTCTTCAGTTTAGTCTTTTTTCAATTTTTCTTTAACTTTTCCGATTTTCCTATTATGTTTCTTGGTCGTTTTGTTGCGGTTTTTATACCTTTCTGGTTTCATGTCAAATTTTATGATATGAATTTTTTCATAATTATTATATTAAAATTAATTTATTACAGTAGTCATTATTGTGTCATTAATCAGTCAAATTTTGCTTGACATCATTATTATTTTCAATTAAGTTAAGTCTTAAAAAGTGATTTTCAGAAAATCAAGAAAAATCAGAATTATAGAATCAGACTCCAAAGAGAATTCTTTGAGTGGTTCTACACATCCACGTATATAATAAAAATTTAGCGTGAATTTATATGGAGATCCGCTCCTCTTCAACCTCAGTTTCATGCAATTTGTCTCGTAATTGACATATAAAACATTGGTTCGTTATTTATAATAAAATTTATATAAACGGAAATAATTTCTACTTTTGATATCTATAGTTACTTTATATTTAAATTTATTTAATATAACATAATAATTAATCATTTAATTTTAAAATTAATATAAATTTCGTATGGTTTATTTTACCTGAAATTTTTATGAATAAAAATATTCATATATTGAGTGTTATAATAATGGTTGTGTTTTTAAATATAAGTTTTTCATGGTGAGTTTTAGTCGCACTTTTTTTGGGATATTGTACAATTTTTTTATAAATATTTTAATTTTTATAGGGATCATAAGTAACATAGCCATTTTTGAGCTTTGAATAATTGAATATGCTAAAATATAAAATATAAAATATAATTTGTAGGAGTATTTATTTGCAATAAAAAAATTACTCATACTTCGAGTTCTTGTGAACTTTTTTTGAATGTATCATATTAATAAAAAAATAAAAAAACTCCGTCTTTACGTTTTTAACAGAAATTTTAAAGTATAAAATTTTCATATATACTATTTAAAGATATATATAATTAAATTCAATGTAAATTTTTTTTTTTACAGTTATTTTATAGGTTATGATTTTCATTTTTTGCAATTTTTTTTATCTAGTTCACGATTTTTCTAAAATTTTATTATTTCTTAATCAAGATAAATAAAAATTCAAAAATAATAGTCAAAATCTGCAATTTATTTTCTTTCTACGTCTTTGTTACTAGCAATTCTTATTAGAAATTTATTACTCCAAAATAGATATATATTTTTAATATTTTGAGTAATTTGAAAGCGCATATTTATTATTTTTAGATAATAAATTATTTTCAAAAAACTAAAATGAATAAAAAATTCTTAAACATATCTATTAATAACAATATAAATAAAATTGGGAATTTAATTAAATTTTATTTGCAAATATACATAAATTCTATGATTTTTAAATATATTTATAAATATATGCAATGTACTGAGAATTTTATGAACAAAGATACCACTCTGTTGCTTAATTTTATCGACGCGAATATTCCAACAGCGTTTTAGTTATTCTATTAGTGTAAATATGTTGTTTTTTTACTTCGCTTTTATCTTTTCGATGATATTATTTGCTAAAAATAATATATAATTTTTTATAAAATGAATTTATTGATGATAAAATTTTAATGCATTTAAATTTTTACACATATAATGCCTCCTTCACTAAGAATGTACAAACTATACAATTTTTTGATTCATAGAGTGATAAATTTTAATGATTTTTTTTGTGATCGCTAAAAAAGATTAATTTAGGTTAATATCGTTAAAATATATAGGTGAAAAAATTAAATAAAATAAAAAATAAAAGTTTGTTACAAATTATTTTAATTCATAATTTCAAAATGTATAAAAATTGAAGGCTTATAAGGTCGTGTGGCCTAATGGATAAGGCGTCAGACTTCGGATCTGAAGATTGTGGGTTCGAGTCCCATCATGATCGTAATATTTTATGTATTTCAAATATAAAAATTATTTTAATGTGTAATTTTATTCCGTGAATTTACTTTTTTAAATTAGAGTAAAACCTCATAGATACCAACAGCTATTTTTGTCCCACTTTGGTCCAAATGCCCTCTCAGAAAGCAAATTGCCATCTGAGAGGGTTTTTAATGATAAAAATAGCTACAAATTAACAAAAAAACAAGCTAAAATCTAGAATTCTAAATATAATAATTTGATTTGTTTATTTTTTTTAAAAAAAAAAGTCTAACATAATTCGTCAAGTACATGTTTTAGTTGCCATCCTAGAAATTATATTTTGGTTCATTTTACAGCCATTTTACAACAGAGCTGCGGATTGCCTTCTCAGAGTGCGATTGACGATAGGCCAGATTATTTGCATTAAAAATAGCCAATTGACAAATAAAATTTGCTAAAAGTTGCAAAGTTATTTGGGGGATTCTGAATGAAGAGAGCACTTTGTTGCAGTTTAATATTATTGGCTTGGACAATATAAAATGTAAATATTATTGGCAGCATCGAAAAGGCATTTTGTTTTTTCTATTTATTCTATTAATTGTGAAATTTTAATTTGCTAAAAAAAAGCAACGATTTTACTCATTGGGTATAATTTTTTAATTCATGTTTATACGCTGCAACACTTTACACTATAAAATGACTCCTTCATAAAGAATCTCCCATTTAATTAACCTGTAAAATCGCTTTATTAAAAATGGGGTATACTTAAACAATAAATCAATATTTTTTCAATTTAAAATTAATTAAGTTGCCATCATAAAGGTTTTACCGTATATTCCACTAATATATGAATTAAGAAAATAATAAACTATAGAATCATTTTAAGCTTATAAGTTATTGAAATTCTTAATTATCTTTATATGTAAATAAACCGTTAGCTCGATAAAAGTCATTTTAACACTTTCACTGGCGATAGGCAGTTTTTGATCTACAAAATACAACCAAGTACGTTATACAATAGCGATTAAATTTCTAGGCTCAAATATTTATGTGCTAATGTTTGAATAGAGGAAATAATAAACTTTATTTTATATGATAAACGAACAAAAACTTTGATTTTTTTTAAGGGTGTTGGGCGGGAAAGGGTTAGGTTTGATTGACAGGAAAAGATTAAATATTATTTTTATAGGTTTAATTGAAGTTTCCAGAGTTTGTAACTTTTATTTATAGATGATTTAAGCTATACGAGAATAAGATAAGCTATAACTATTATTTTATTAGATGTTTTTGGAGATAAAATTTTGGGCGATAACCTTAATTATTATGTTATTTAGAAAGTGCTTGTATTCTGTTGATTTAAGTGCAGTTTAAAATAGCTAATTTTTATTGGAGGCTAAGTGTGTATCGTGATTTTATTGGCCTATTAAAAGCTAATCCATCAGGAAAAATAATTGGCCGATCATCTTGATATTAAAAGTTTTCATTCTGCTCTAAATAAAGTTGTTGTTCACTAAACTAGGTTGCTAAATAATCTTTAAAAGCTCAATCAAAATACCGATTCAAATAGCCAAAATTAGTTTTAAATGCAAAAATTTTCGATTTAGAATCAGTAAATATTATAATATGAATTATGAGTCGAATAGGTTCTTCTAGGCTACAAGATAACTCAAAAATCGTCAAAAGACTCGTGTTAAGTAGATATTCTTCAAACATCTCAAATCAGAGATTCCATTCAGTATTTAAAAGCAAGGAATTATATTCAGATGGTAGCTTCGATTTTTCAGATATTCAAAAACGAGAGAAATATTTTAGTGATCTTCAACATTTTAAGATTAGAAGCAATACCACCAAATACTCACTTGAAGAATACAGTAATATAAGTTCATATTTAGGCTTCAGCAAATTCGACTTTTCTACTATAATCTCTGAAGAAAGAAACATTCCAAAACTTGTAGATAAGTATATAGAAGGGATTTACAAAAGAGTTAGTCACGAAAACACAAATTTCATTGGGTACAATCTTGAAAACACTATTGAAAGCATAATTAAGTTAGATTCAATTAAATCAAAAATTGACAAAAGTTCTACAAGATACATTATTGCAAGAAAATCTATCGAAAATATCATAGAGGTCTGTTCTGGTAGTTCAGAAATCACAGAAGCTGAGTTCTTAAAAATACTTGGTGAATTCCAATCGAGTAATGTATTAGAAATAATAGAGGATCGCTTTATCTCAAGATTCTTAAAAAGGATAGTTTTTTTTCTACTCCAAAAAAAAGAGAACAACTCTTCGCCAATATCTTTCTATGTTGCCAACTATATTACAATTCTAATATTAAAGTCAAAGTATTACTTCAAGTCGGTCATTGGATTTAATCAACTAATTAAATTGCTAGTTTGCTTTGGTAATATAGATCAAGCAGTTCAAATAAAAGATGCTCTCAGATTTGGAAATTTTGGTAAAAAATTAAATCCTGACACTAAAACATACGAATCTTTGCTTGTTTATACAAAATTTAATAAAGAAGGCGAACTAAAGCATCACCCCTTTTCTAAAGAAAATATTGATGCTATAAAAATGGGTTGGAAGAGGGACTCAAATCCGTTTGATGATTTCTTTGAAAAGCCCGATTTACAAAAATTTTTTGAAAAAAATAAAGTTAAATGGTCATTTTTAGTTTTTTTAGAGCTAGTACAGCGTAGAATTCAATGGACTAATAGATTGGAAGAGTTACTTATTTTATCTGCTCTGGATAACCACGATTACATTTTACTACAATTTATTTTACAAAAAAACGAAGATCACCGTATCAAAAAGATGTTCAATACGATTTCTACTGCATATGTGGATAATAATAATAAAATCGAAATTTCTATTAGGCTATCAAAACTAAGAGCTAAAATCTGGTACTATTTCGATAAACAAAGCCCAGCGAAGCGTGAAATAGCTATACTAGAAAAAATCAAAGCACCACCAGTACCCAATATCAGCGACTTTAGTGATGTTATAAAAGATTCATTTAATTTTATAAATAATCTAAAAGCTTCTATAATCACCAAAAGTATGAAAACTAATTTAATCTCAACATCCAAGAACCCTATTGATTCTTCAATATATGCAATTACTCCATTTGATACATCGAACTTTATTTCTTCAAATTTAAATAACTCTAAGCCATTAGATATTTTTCAACCAATTTATTACAATTTAGCAATCAAAAAGCTTTTCCAAAGATACAAGTACTTCGACTCTATATGGATAAGTTATGAATACTATTTACGCACTCTTTTAAAGCAATACCAATGGCAAAAAGCCCTCTTAGAGCTTTCAGAGATGAGATTATTGCCCATTGACCCACCCTCACCTCGATTATATCAACTGTTTGTTAGCTTTTTATCTAGTAGGAAAGAGGCTTTATTTTTAATGGATATTTATTCGATGATGAAGTTAGACGGAATTAGGGTTGATAGCTTGATGTATGAAGATTTAATTAATGGGTGTATGTCAGGAGAGCTCAACGATTCGCTAGCTTATGCCATAGATAGGCTTGAAAAAAATAAGCGAAATAGTATCACTGTAACTAGTAAAGAGTATTTAAACTTTGGAAGAATAAACAAATTCCAATTTGCAAAAAAAATTATTCATGACATTAAAAGAAGTTTTCCCATTAGCGAATCAGTTTTTGGCTTCAATGTTAAGTCTGCGTTTGGACATATCTTTTCTCCAATTGAGAACTATCTTTTCTCAAAAACCAAAAACAATAAAACTGATTTTATTGAAGAGAATCCAAACTTAAGCAGCACTAGTAATAAAAACATATCAGTAAATATCAATAAAAGATCTGACGAAATATTATATCCGAATAAAACAACAAGCATCGGACCTTCAGTTATTTTTGAAAAGCAAAGCATCTACTATAAAAAATACCCGTCATCACTGCACTTGAATTCACTAAAATCGAATAGCTTTGAGTCTCTTAAAAATGAGCAAGACTACTACTCAGATCCTATTAATCATGAGCTGCTATTTTTTAATCAAGCTCTGTATTTTTACAACGAGTACACAAGTTATATAAAAGAAAAGACTTCAAATACCAGTAAAATAGTGCCTATGCAACTAAATACCGCCTTATGTATCCTTCACTCTTTAGTTTTCGTTAAAGAACCAATTTTATTCCCAACAAATTTTTTTATTAACAAGAGATTTGAGCTTGATCCAAATAAGCTCCAAGAGCTCACAAAAGATAAAATAAACACCCGCGCTTATTCAATTGCTCAGTTTTATTACAATATAATAGATACCGACTTGCAAAGCAGCGTTATAACTAATAACTATAAAGAATTCTTTTCTGATAAAAAGTATTATATGCTGCTAAAAATCCCGTACCAATATTTCTATAGCCTGGAAATGTATAATGAATCAAATAGAATACTTGAAAGCGCTCTACGATATGGCATTAGCATTTAGAATTTTTAATTTTTTTTTGCAATTGACTTTAATTATACCTTAAATAGAACTTCCTTCACTCATTTTACTTATATAGCATATACCAGACTTAATTTTTTTTTATTTAAATTTAATGCTTTTATTAATAAAAATTAGAATCTAAAAAATTAAGCACTTATCACAGCTTTTTCTCTATCTATTTAGTCATCATTTACTCGCAAATAATTGCATACAACTTAAATTGTATTTCAAAAAATAATAGAAAGTTTAGACTATAGCTCAAAGAAACCCAGGACAGTAGAAAGATTTAAAATATTAAGAAACCAGCTTTATAAAATTTAGAGCATAATTGAAGAAGTATGAAAATGAATAATTCATTTCCATGTACCTTGCACCAATGCCCAGTGGGTATGAAGCTGCTAGAGCGGCGGAGGAGGGTCGGTTGAAAAAATTTTTTCGTAATACTTTTTTAATTTTTTAAATATTTTTTATGAACTTTTTTTGTATACTTTTAAATAATGTTATATGAACTCTGTGAAAAAAAAAAGTCATTTCCGTGGTTTTTATAAAGAACGACAGAATCAACCAAAATCTTTTTAATAGAGTATTTGATTACTAACAAGTAATAATTCAAGTTGAAATAAATCTTCCTGACTATAAAAATAAAAAAAGTAATAATTCAAGAAATAAAATATAACTATATTCTATATTTTTTTTATTGAGTTAAAGAAAATATAAGTGTTCAATGTTAATATAAAAAGGAAGAGGTAGAAGTGAGGTAAATCGATATAAGAAAATCTATGTTTATAATATTACGAGAAGAAGTAAGGGCTATTTAAAACTTCTTTGATGTTAAGTTCGCCAGTTTTAGGTAAGTCTGGTAGTGAAAATGGAACCCATTTGATTGATTTTTGTAGCTTTTTGTTAGAGCTATTAGAGTCAGTTTTTTTTGGGATTGCTTCATTGTCAAAGACAGAGAGCGAACCGTCGACGGAATCATTAGAAGTGTCACTCAGCTCTTTTTTCTCAAGGCCATCGTCTTGATGCAGATCAGTATCGTTATCTTTGAAGACATCTTGCAAATGGCTAGGTAGTTCATCTATTCCTTCAGAGGCGTTCTCAGAAAATATAGCGTTTGAACCAGCTTCCAAATTGGCTGTTTTTTCGGTTGCAGATTTTTTGCCCTTCTTTGACGATTTGCTTTTAGCCGGTTTAGAGTCAACCATTTTTGTTTCAGCGATTGGGATCAAGAAGTCTCCATATCTAGTTTCAAATTCTGCCTTCAAGTTCTCCATAATGTTATTTGAATGTAAATTAACAAACTCAGCTCTTAGCACGTCATTCATTATGTCAACGTCGCACGCATGTGTCCAATAAGAGTCGTGGACACTGGCAAATGTTATGCCTTTCTTATAGCAAGACAGCGCAGACAGAATCATGTGGGAAGCATCTAAACTATGGACAAAATTTGGAGGGAATGCGGTCGACTGTTTCCTGGAGTGAACAGGTGAAGGAATGTTCCTGTCAATAATAGCTAGAGTTTGCAGAGTCGATTTAATGTTTCTAACGACAAACTTGCGATACGGCTGAACAACTGTAAGTCCCAGCGGGGTAGTCCAAGTAACTGAGGACATTGGCTTTGCAATCAATTCGTCAAGAATGCTTTTGCGCTTAAACAAAATAGTGGAAGTTTTAGCTAGCTTATAAGCTGGTTTTTTAGCTTCAGGGAATTCTTGTAATTGGTCAGCTGCTGTCACAGCAGTATTATCAGCATTATTATCTGGAATAGATGAATCATTAGCAGGTAGATTCGACTCACCGCCTACGGCAGCAACAGACGCATTATTGGAATCGGACTTTGCACTTTTCTTAGAAGCACGTAATAATTTGTTTCGTTTGTACTTTTCGCTTTTTAGTTTCTTTTGAAGGTTGAATGATTCTGGGGGCAAGCTTTTCGCAACACGGTTCGCAGCTTCATTTAACCAGTCTTGGATCAGTCTTGCGCACTCGAAAACGCGACCGAGTGACAGGAAAACTTTTTTAGCAAGGTATAGCGACAGTTTTCGCAAATCGTTAAATTCATAAATCGGTAAATTGGTGTTAGGGTCAACAATCTCTTTGAGCCTAGCTTCAATCTGTTCACGAGCGCCAATGATTGTGACACCATATACATTCGTCATTACAGTTTGTTTGATAACTTTACGCTTTATCTTTCCTTTCAGTAGCTGAGCTTCCATGATGTTAGAGGCACAATCCTTTTCGATTTCTTTTTCAACGATTTCTAAAATAGCAGAATAAACGTCTTGGGGCCTATCGCTAGAAACTAAATTAACTTTTTTTGCTCCTTCCAGATCCCTTCCTAAAGCGGCATAATGCTGTAAACCATTGCAGGTGCCATCTTGGTGAACGTGTAAAGAGCTTAAGAAATTAGCTGGATCACCACTTTCCAGTGCAGCAACTAGTTCGAAGCAGGCTGCGAGTGTTTGCCAGGGATTTTCGCTTTCCATCCACCAACGTTGACCGTCGAGTGGGTTTTTAGCAGAGTCCAAGACTTTGTCATAGTTGTCAATAGAGAATGCTACTCTTTCGTCGTGAGAAAATTTGTCATAGCCAAAAGAGTTTGCAAGTTGTATCCTCAACCAATGCAAACCACGCTCGCCAAGTGGTTTAGGGTCATGGAATCTCAGCAGTCCTCTGCACAGATCATTTCCAAGGTTGTTAAAATGTGGCGGTATTGGGTAGGCACGACCTCTGAAGTCAAGATCGTGAGGGAAATATAGCGGTAGATCTAGAAAGGCGTGGGCAATAGCAACTTTATAATTGACATCACAGCGCGTACTATGGTTATTGGCGAAGTCACGTTTAGCTTGCTTCACTTTATTTGCCCATTCGTGGAAAACTTTAGGGTTATTTTCGATGTTATCAGGTTTTTCAGGTTCATTGACTTTAACGACAGAAGGGGGAATTCCAGCTAGACCTTCACCAGAATTCCAAACTTTGAGCACAACTTCGAATACAGGTTTGTTGATTGCCCATTTAGTTAAGCCTAAAACATCTAGTCCAGACAAAACCTTGGACAGTTTATCTTGCTTTGAGGAATGTTCCAAGTAATTGGCTTGTTCAGCGCTACTTTTTGTTCTCATGCAGTAAGTTTGATAGGTTAGATAACCACCGTTGTTGTAGCTTAGCCAAGGTCTGGGAGGGACAATCATAGGCAAAAAACGAGTGTTAAACAGTTCTTTAACTGGCTCATCCGTTAAAAGGGAGCTGAATTCATTGTGAACTTTGATTACTCCAGTTTTATAGCCTTTATTTAACCAGTAACCATGAGTAAACGCAGGCACTTTTTGGGTGATATAAGTGTTAGTTTCAGTGTCCAGTACAGAAACGTCAATTTTGGCAACTTCAATTAGCATAGCAGTAAATAGAGAGCCTAACTTAACAGTTACTAAAACGGGCCATTTTGGGATCCATGTTGAAGTTTTGTTTAGTTCTTCTTGCATTTTTGCTTGGGCATTGCGAACAGCGATATTGAAAAGTTTTCCATTGGCGGACAAGTTTTGAATTTCAACGTCACGAGCAAGTAAGTGGCTGTTTTCCTTTTTTTTCAGGGAGACAAGATTGTATTCAGTTTGGATAGACTTACCAATATGGGTAACTAGGCGCGAAATGACAACTGAATCCGGTGGGCCTTTAACGCCATCGCCACTAATAACACGGTTCATGACGGTACGGACAAACTCCATTACTACAACTGTTGCAATTTTTTCAGGCGGGAGAAGCTTTAAAAAGGGGCTGTAGAAAGCGCGCTCGCGATCGGAGCCTACAGCGAGGTCGCATCTTTTAACCTCATCTTCAATAAGAGCAGCTAACGAGGGTAGCCACTTAGCCATGAGTTTTTGTACTGTGGAGCCTTGAAGGTTTAG
>LSSN01002216.1:0-19640 GCA_001970855.1 Smittium culicis | reverse complement strand
TATTATTGGCGGAGCAAGAAAGGCATTTTGATTTTTCTATTTCCTCGTTTCAATTATAAATTTTATTTGATAAATAAAGTAAATTATTCTACTCATTGGCCGTTTATTTTTTATGCGATTTTATACTCTGAAACTCTATACACTATAAAATGATCTCTTCATAAAGAATCACCCATTTTATGAGCTATTTTCCGGAAATTTTAATAAAAAACAAACCTGATTTAATTGGTTAAAAATAGGAAGAAATTAATTCACGATGAAATATAAACGATCTGATTATTAAATCGCTGCTGAAAAAAATGAAAAATGAAAAATAATAATTTTGAGTGAATGTATTTGCTACTACGATTAAAATAAAATTTTATAAAAGAACTCTAAGATTCGAAAATATGAATCTGAAATCTAATAAAAAACACTATAGAACAAGTTTTATCTTCTTTTTTTAGTCTTAAAATTAGATTATATAGTTAATAGATAAAAAAACAATAAAATAAAGCAAGGAGCAAAGAATAACTAAAAACTTAAATCTCGTATGTCTAAAATCATGAAATTTTTTAAAATTTAATACTAATTCAAAAATTGAAATGTAAAAATTTATTTTTTTTTAAAATTTCTTATTGAAAACCTAAAATTTATTTCTAAATATCAAATCTTCTACTTTAAATCCTTAGTTATAAATAAAGGCAGTTGTATAATACTAAAATTCTACCACATATTCTTAAAAAAAACTGTAAAATAAAGTGAAAAATTAGTTATTATTTTCTCTTTCACGAGCTGTAGACCATTTTTGATCTACCAAATATATCCAACCGATCTCAATTAAACAAAATTTATCCCGAGCCCTCAAGAAATATCGTTTTAGTGTAAAATAGCAGCAAATAATAAACTTGCTTAAAAATAGTATGCGAATCATAAATTTGGTTTTTTTAAAGAACTTTTGGCGAGGAAGGGTTAGACATTATCTTATGAAGTAGCACTGCATTTCAGCAAAAAAAAAACCAAACAAAGTATTAAAGACCGTAAGATTACTCCGATCTTTCATCAATATTCTTATATAATCAATTATCATAAACTATTCAAGAAAAAAAAAAAAAAACACCAATTACTAGTTTTTAATACAAGAATGAAAAAAATAAATACAAAAATAGACATGTATGTAATTGACAAAATTTTTTTTCACATTTCAAGAAGTTAAATATATGGTAATCAGAGGATTTAAATAGTAATAGTAAAAATGAGTAGCATATAGATGGTCAAGACCCATGATAGTGCTGGAAACTTTAATATTAAGAGGTGAGGATTTATATATATAGAACTGTGCGCTTATTCAATTCTGCTAAATAACCAAAAAAAAAAAAATAAGAATATTTTTAATTAATTACGGCGTAGTGCGATTATCTAAATACCCAGCACTCAAACTTACAAACGTTCAATAAATACGTAGGCTATAAAATCTCAGCGGCTGTATTTTATTATTGAAAGAGCCCTGATTTACGTTATTGCACCGTTTAAATAAAATTTTATCAATAGCTGAGATTATGATTTATCTAGTTTTTGTTCTAAATGTGGCTTTCGCCGATTTTACATGTTTCATATTTATTTTTCTGCACGATTATTAATTTTGATCAAGTGGTTTCTTTGTTATATAATTTTCCTTAAATCAAAAACGTTATTTAAACCCAATCACAGATAAAATGGTGTAGTGTAAGGTGAAAACATAACACATTTTATTGATATCAACATTTTAAATAAGTATTAAACAGTTGGTAAATTCGAGTTAGGTGTAATTTGAACGATGTAATCTGAATCAGCCATAAACTTTATTTTTTATAGCCGATCTATAATTGAAAATTAAATGAGTATAGATAATTATTCAATCAGCCTAGTTAAAGCGTGAAGCTATCAACAAACTCGGGTTTATTAACCCATGCAGAGAATTTTTGATCTTTAAGAGATTTTTTTGAACTAAAGTATTTATAGGATTTGCGTTTAATTTCCTTGTATGAGTATTTGCTGAATAAATCGAGAATTTTTTGATGCTTTTTTCCCTCATTCTGTACATATAAAGTCGGAATCAGCTTTACGCATAAATCGCGAAAAGATTTGTAAGCTTCTAGTTTGCATAATCTAGATCTAAATTATCAAAAACATATTCATGATTTTTAGAATAACCTCAGTTTTATCTTTTTCTCAATTTTAACCAAGATAAAAAATGTAAAATGGTATATTGAAGATTCAAGAAAAAAAAAATTAACCTTGATTGTGGTGGAAGTGTATCGACAGTTGTTTTTTTAGACCCTTGTTTTTTTCCTTTTACAACTATTTCTACATTGAACTTCCCAGACTGAGCTAGAATTTTAGAATCTGAGGATAAAAAATAGTTGATAGAAGCTTCGCATGGGACTTGCGATAAACTAGGGTGATTTTTTGCTATATGCTCGATACCACCTTGAAATTGAGCGCTGGAAGAAGAAATTTTCATAGAGTTCACAAGATACGGAGAAATTAAACCTTTTTAAGAAAATATAGGTATGTATTTAGTTGAGATTATAGTATTATAGAAACAATAAAAAAATTAGCTGTATATTGTGAAATTTCATAGATGTGTCAATTACCGGATATATTAGATACTCTTAAATTCAAAGAGCGATTTAACTCAGATAGATCACACGGATGCGAAGACACCAAGCTATCAAGGTAAATTGGGTGTATAAAATTTGAAATTAAGGATGATTGAATTCCTGTAACGTTCCACATTGCGATTTTGTCGCTGCAAGACATTGATAAAGTGTGATCAGAATCTAGTCTACCTAAAGAAAAGCAATAAAAGAGCTATTATAAAGGGTAAATGATTAATGTAATATTTTTAGATAAGTTAATAAAACAGAAGATTTCTTTTTAAATTAATATTATGTTTGTGACAGTACCTGGTTTAGTTCGCAATAATGATGTTTCCGAATAATTTTCTCGACCTCTTGCTAGTTCCATTGTACTGTGTATTTCAGTTTCTGAAACGTCATTAAACAAATTAATAGTTTTCGAATCAATTTTAGTCTTTTTATTTGGACGTTCAAAATCCCCAGGGCTAAAAATATATTTGGGAATTGAAGTATGCATATTTTCTTTCCGAGGCGAATTAAAATTAAAATTAGGGTTAGCTTTAGTTTGTAGAATTGTAGTTGAAGAGTCGCCACACGGGCATTGACTAGTATACATGTGAAACTTGACACTTTTTAGTTGGAATAAAGGGTAGTAAGCTATATAATTTTCTGTAAATAGATATTCGAAGTCGATATTAAATGCAACTTTTCTCAAGGCGTTGTTTAATTCAAAAATACTTTCACCTTCATTAGTATTATCAATACAAATTTTTGCTTGATCAATTAAATATCTAATAATTACGTTAATCATTATTGGATTTTTTTAGGCGGAAAAGGAATTATTAGAAGGAAAATGATATTACTGATTAAAAGCCCTTCGAGCTATAATTTCAGCGTGCGAGTCGTGAATTATATCGCCAAATTTTCTCAATTCTTTGCTCCCTAAGCATTTTGTGCCTGTACTTTTTATATTTTTGATAAATTAAAGTTAAAAAGCTATAATCGAATATTATACTAAATACATTAAGCGTATTTATATTTGATTACATATGAGTAGCAAAATAATAAAACGATTGATCTACCCTAAAGCAACACATTCAAACTGGCCCTAAATATATAAAAATGTATATGGTTTTTTTATGATATAAAATGTGAATATATGAACAATACTTTGATTTTGATTTCCCCTCCACCAAACCGAACTATAAAGCTTAGGAGGAAAAATAATTGAAAAAAGGTTTACATACATTTTTCTCCTTTACTATTCCAGAAATGACAGTCCATTCGATAGTTTTTTGATTTTTTAGAGTTGGCTTGCCAGATTTTGGCAGTTTGCTATACAAATCTAGGACGGCTTGGGCTATTTTATCAGAAGCTTCAGATCGTTGCTCCATACTAATATTCTAATAGTGCAATTATATTAGGAAGTGAGTAGCTGGTAATATTCGATTAGAATCAGTCGAAGTTAGATTTCTATATATGAATTATAAGTTATGAAATCAGTCAATATACAAGCTTTAGCTTAAGCATAAAAGTGCAAATACTTTTTGGATAAAAATGAAGTTAATACAGGGTTTGTGGTTGAGTAGCGGTTAGAAAATTTAGGCAAATACTCAGCACAGTTCGCACAGCCCGCCAAAATTAGTCTATATTTAGTTGATTTCCAATTAGAGCACAAAATTGATCTGACCTTGAAAATGAATAATCAATTCTAGGTATAAAAAATTAAATAGGCGAAATTAAGCTGAATCTGATGAGTGTTGGGAGATAAATCAACTCTTACAGGGCGAAAAATTCAATCCATTATTTAACTATTCGATATATCATTTTAAAAAAGTTATTCAATTGGTTTTTAATATCTTTATTTCCAATATAATATATGATTTAATGTTATTATTTAGTTACATTTTCAATTGGCTAATTCGTGATTTTTATAGTTCAACTATAATAGTAAAAGTAAACTAGCCAATGCAGTTAGTTATTGGTTTGATCATTGTATTTGATTTTGGTAAATATTTATTTAGAGGACCGGGTTTGAGCTGGGTATATTTATCAGTAAAATAAATGATTAAATAATTTCCATGTTTCATATTTTTTTTTATTGATTTTTGGTTATTTTTTGTATAGTAAAATACATCAACTACAAGCTTTTAAAATACGTAGCTTCAAATTTCGGCAGGATTGATCAATAACTGCCGTGGTATTATTATTTTTGAAAGCGTTTCACAGTTATATTATTTCAGATATAGGTTCATTTTATTATAAAAGGCTCGCTGATAGCTTTTTGGAATGTAGTGCAGATATTTTTGTAATCAAGAAAAATATATGAATAATATAATGTAGAGCTGAAATTACTTGTATTATAAAAAGGTCACTTCAAATACGGGATTCTTAACAAAAAATTATTTCGTGGTTGTATTTAAACTAAATTTAATATTTTATAAAGTATATAATTTTTATTGTAAAATTCGCAGTTAGTATAGCTATAGGCTGCTTAAAAATTTTAACTATTAAAATATAAATCCTTGTTATGCTGATCTACAGAGATATAATAGATTTAATATCTATTTTACTGGCACCTGACTCGGATATCTAGGGAAGTATAATAAAATATTGTTATTTATAGGTTTATTAGTCAGATACACCCCCCTATTTTTTTTTGGTACATTCAAGTAAGATACTAAGTTTAAATTACATCAATTTAAAGCTGTATTAATCCCAACTCCTTGAAACTAAGGCGACATATATTTATTATTTTATTCAGGGCTATAGTTTTGAAATTTTATAGTCTACTAAGAATTTATGTAATCAAATTACTAAATAAGCCAAGTTTATTCATTTCATAAAATAGTCAGTAATATGTTCAGCACTTTAATAGAACTACTATATATACACCATCAAGTTAATTTAATATGATAACTCATTTTAGATTTTAAGCATTTATGCTCAAAATTTAACTAATATCTGTATTATTTTTTCTCAATCTATAAGGTAAAAGAAATCTATCTATAAATATTGAATGTCTAATATTACATATTTGAAAATAGCTAGAATTCATTTATTTTTATATGCATCTAAAATATGTTTATATTTTGACTATTGCAAAATAATAGTCGCCAGAAATAATGCCCGAACCGTTTAAATCTTATGTTGTGCTAGGGTCTGCATCTCCAGGCTATAGCCGTAATTTTTTTGCTAACTTTTTATAATTTGGATAATACACAAGATCATTTAAATCCCAATATATCTAAATATTTAATTATTTCAAAAAAAAAAAAAAAAAAACAGACATCTTGAGAAACCCTTTAAACAAGAACTCAATTATAAGAAACATCGATCCTGATGTTAATACCATGTATCAAATTTTTGAAAACTGTAAGTAATCTTTAACCCCAAAATTAATATGAGCTAAAAAATTGAACAAATCTAACTTTTAATGTGCTACCTGCTACTTATCCATCGGAGCTTAGCTGTAAGAATATCCCCAAACAGTAAATATTTGGGGTACAGGCCATTCGACCCTGTCACAAAAACTTTCGGCGAGTACTCCTTCCAAACATACTCGCAGATCCACAAGCGTGCCGAAAATCTATCCTCTGGAATTTTCAGCTTGAGGCTCGAAAAAGCCGAGACGCTCGATGAGAAGGCCGCCGTCGAGGCCAGGAATTGGCCCGTGTGCATGTACGCCATCAATCGCCTCGAATGGACCTTGACTGATCGCGCGCTGCCAATGCAGTCGCTGTACTCCGTTGCGCTGTACGACACGCTCGGCCAAGAATCGACCGAGTATATCCTCAACCACTGCGAAGCTTCAGTCGTCGTTTGCTCGCTTGACAAAATCCACAAGCTGCTGATGAATATCGACAAGTACCCGTACTTGAAAATCATCATTTCGATGGACCCATTATCGAACAGACAAACAGTTTCGGGCGTCCCTGTGTTCATGCCGTCGCCATATAATACGGGCACAGCGGATATTTTGAGGAGCTGGGCGAAGACTAAGAATGTTGTACTGCATGATATCCACGAGGTTGAAGAAATGGGACGCGCATGTCCAATCGCGCATCATCCTCCGGGGCCAGAAGATACATATACTATGTTGTACACAAGCGGTACAACGGGGAACCCAAAAGGTGCTGTCAATACCCACGCCAACTACTCAGCGGCAGCTATAGCTGTAATGTCGGGCAGAGGAGAATACAAGAAAACAATTTCGGCTGTATCATTTATGCCGCTTGCGCACACCTCAGGAAGAAATGCAGAAAATTCCATAACTTATAAGCAAGGTTTTATAGGCTACTACAGCGGTGATATTACAAGGATTCTTGAGGATAATCAAAAGCTACAGCCAACTCTATTCACGGGTGTTCCTAGGTTGTACAATAGGTTTTATGACTTAATAGCTTCAAAAACAATCAATGCAGAAGGATTAGTTGGATCAGCCTCGCGCTACGCAGCCAGCGTCAAAATAAATAATTTGCTAAAAAATAACGAGTATGACCATTTCTTATTCGACAAAATGTTTTTCAACAAGACAAAAGCGATGATCAGCAAGAACTTGGAGTATGCGATCACAGGCAGCGCGCCAATCGAAGCCCATGTTTTGAACTTTTTGCGGATTTCGCTCAAGGCAAAAATGATGGATTTCTACGGCATGACGGAAACGTCTTCCGTCGCGCTCGGCCAAAACGACACTGATCTAACAGTAAGCAACAGCGGAATCCCAAGCGACGGAATGGAGGTCAAGCTGCGCGACGTTCCCGACATGAACTACCTCGTCACAAACAGCCCACACCCTAGAGGCGAAGTTCTTATCCGTGGGCCTACCGTTTTCAAAGGCTACTTCAAAGATATCGAAAAGACCAACGAAACTCTTATCGGCGACGGATGGATCGCTACTGGAGATATCGGAAGATTCAACTCAGACGGCACAATTTCCATCATCGATAGGAAAAAAGCTCTCTTCAAACTATCCCAAGGTGAATATGTTGCCCCTGAAAAAGTTGAAAATACTATCACTAAAAACCCGCTTGTCATGCAAGCATTCGTCTATGGCATATCTACAAAGGACCACGTCGTGTCTGTCGTCGTTCCCGACGAATTAACTTTCATACCTTGGGCGACTTCCCTTCTCCTTGCCAGCAACCAAAAAGATCCATCAAACAGCTTGTCGCCATCACAAATAAGAAATCTCTCGCTAAAACAGCTAACCGAAAACGAGATCGTGCACTCTAATTTGCTTAAAAGTATTCAGGAAACTTGCAGGTCTTCTAAACTCAACGGGTACGAAATCGTCAAGGCTATTCACATCGAACATGCTCCTTTCGACGTCGAAACTAACAAGCTCATCACCCCTACATTCAAACTCAAGCGCTTCGATGCTGCTAAATACTACAAGTCTACTCTTGATAGGCTTTATAACTTGAATCAATAGATGATATTCTAACCTTTCATACTTGCTTGATTTATCTTATTTGACTATGCATTTTTTTTTTTGATCGAATATTGGTTTATAACTTTCTCACACGACTCGCTGATATTTAATGAATTTTATAAAATAAAAAAAATCCTATCGTACGCTTTTTTTATTAAAAAATTCCGACATTACCAATCGGGATTAAACCATTCATAATACATTAAATTGTTTTGAATGTCGATAGCTAGTATTTTTTTTAATTAATTTTCCCCATAAATCCAAACACAACACCCAGCCATCGATTATTGTTTTTTACCTTATCTATTTAATAACCATTATCAGCAATATATTTATATACCTAAAATGAGTCGATACAAAACTTCTATATCTATCGAATGCTATAGTACAATATACATTTTGAAATTTAGCTTTTATATAATCTGAATAGAAAAGAATGATAACTAAAGTGTATTAGGGCCTGAAAATTATAGTTTCCATATCAAAACAGCTATTTTTAATTTAGAAATTTGACTGTTAACAAGAATCATTATTAAAAATATAAAAAAAAACAATAGAAAATAATAATTCAAGTACTTGAACTTGTTAGGCGCTCTGTATATTTAATATTACTTGTAAAAAATTCAGTTATATAAATGGTCTATTATTGATTTGTAGTGTTTAATGGCATCAAATCTTTTAAGTTTGTAAGTGGGAGTTAAAAAAGAGTCAGAGTCAACAGTAAATGGTATATGTTCTATGTAAATAGATTTAACGATTTCAAATCCATTGAGTTTAGAAGACCTGCATGTTTCTTGTATGCTTTCGAGCAATTTAGAGTTTACTAGCTTGATTTGAGCAAAATCCTTGATAGTCATATTTTCTATTTGAGATTTAGTGAGATTTTGGGTGTTATCTCTAAGGAGAATCGAGGCAGCCCAAGGGGCGAAAAAAGTTTCGTCAGGAACTATGACACCGACAATGTGATTCTTTGTCGTGATTCCGTGCACGAACGACTGGCTGACAAGTTGGTTCTTGTTGATGATGATTTCGATTTTTTCAGGCGCGATATACTCGCCTTGCGACAATTTGAATATCGATTTTTTTCGGTCGATAATCGACACAGTACCATCCAAATTTATTCTTCCTATATCGCCAGAAGCGAGCCAACCGTCTCCAATAAGCGTTTCATTGGTTTTCTCTTCGTCTTTATAGTAGCATTTGAAAACAGTGGGCCCGCGAATAAGTATTTCGCCTCTTGGACATGGAGAGTCGGTAACAAAATATTCCATCTCAGGAACGTCACGGATCCTGATTTCCATGCTATCGTTAGGAATTCCGCAGCTGTTGACCGTGTAGTCATCTTGACTTTGACCGAGCCCTATTGCAGAAGATTCAGTCATGCCATAATTATCCATCATTTTTGCACCCAATGCAACTCTTAAAAAGTCTAGAACGTGAGCCTCGAGCGGCGCGCTTCCAAACAGTATATATTCCAAATTTTTGCTGACGATAGATTTGGTTTTATTAAAGAAAAGCTTATCATAAATAGAATGAGAGTACCCAAGCCCATTTTTTAAATTGTGGATTTTAGTTTTAACGGCCAATTTCGCAAGCTTTCCCTTGATCCCCGGCGAGTAAATTGTTTGCATAGCAGCAGAGTCATATATTCTGGTAAGAATACGCGGGATTCCGTTGAAAAACGTTGGCTGGAGCGCTCGTGTATCATCAAGGATTTTGGATACATCGCCGCAGTAAAAGCCAGTGAAGCCCTTCATGAAAAAAATGAAGATTTCGTACTTTCTGCTAGAAGTATGCGCGAGTGGTGAGTACGAAACCATCGAAGGCGTTCCTTTGAACTCACCACGCCCTGAAAAGCAAACCAATGCCGCAGTAACATAGTTCCTGTGCGTGCCAACAACGCCCTTTGGGTTCCCCGTTGTACCGCTTGTGTACAACATTGTGAATGTATCCTCTGGTCCCGGAGGATGGTGCGCGATTGGAAATGCGCGTCCCATTTCTTCAACCTCGTGGATATCATGCAGTACAACATTCTTAGTCTTCGCCCAGCTCCTCAAAATATCCGCTGTGCCCGTATTATATGGCGACGGCATGAACACAGGAACTCCCGAAACTGTTTGCCTGTTCGATAATGGGTCCATCGAAATGATTATTTTCAAGTACGGGTACTTTTCGATATTCATCAGCAGCTTGTGGATTTTGTCAAGCGAGCAAACGACGACTGAAGCCTCGCAGTGGTTGAGGATATACTCGGTCGATTCCTGGCCGAGCGTGTCGTACAGCGCAACGGAGTACAGCGACTGCATTGGCAGCGCGCGATCAGTCAAGGTCCATTCGAGGCGATTGATGGCGTACATGCACACGGGCCAGTTCCTGGCCTCGACGGCGGCCTTCTCATCGAGCGTCTCGGCTTTTTCGAGCCTCAAGCTGAAAATTCCAGAGGATAGATTTTCGGCACGCTTGTGGATCTGCGAGTATGTTTGGAAGGAGTACTCGCCGAAAGTTTTTGTGACAGGGTCGAATGGCCTGTACCCCAAATATTTACTGTTTGGCGCCTCACTTACAGCTAAAATAAAACGTTTTTTTTTTTGATATTTTAGTTCTAATTATTTTTTTTAAAATTTATTTAAATGTTTTTTACACTTTTCAAATATATCGTAGATTGTGTGCAAATCTCTTCCCAGCTTTCTTTCCAGGCTATTGATGTTTATCGGGTTTCTCAATATATCTAGTTATTTTAGATTGAATACGACAGTAAATACATGCCATAGATAATATACGCGTATTGTAAATAGGCTTACGGCTGAGCCCGGGAGCATTTGAGCCTGGAACAAAATAAGACTTGGTTTTTTCCATTATTTTAATAAAATATTTTTGACTTGGTACTAATGTATTTCAAACCTTAATTACATATAACACTTTAAAAAAAAATCTAAATCGAAAAGTAGTGGTATAAACTGAAATTGTTACATAAAATAAATAGATAGAGCTTTAGTAGAAAGAAAGAAAGAAAGAAAGAAATATCTAGTATATATTGTATAAATAAATTGCAGATTTTAGCTTAACATTTATACATTTTTTTTGGAAATATATAGATTTTGAGAAACTCTGTAAAAAAATTGCTTGATACAATGATGCTTGTGACAAAAAAAAGCATTTATTTAACCTTTTTAAGAATATCTACAATAAATATGCTGTTTATGTATGATAAATGTGACCAAAGTAATACTGTTTGGGTGCTATTATTTATTTGAATTCGATATACACAAATCAACTCTATAGATATAATGTACATAAATTATACCGAGCTAAAGATATTTTGTACATTAATAGTGATTTTTATTTAATTTTAGAATGTACTCCCTAAATATTGTTTATTTTGAAACTTGGTAATGAAAATTTTTGTGATTTAAGGGGCGTGGGTATGAAATTATGTAATAATCACGCTTTTTTTATTTAAATGCATAATAAAAGGATAAACTTTTTTATTTTTTTTTAAGCTTGTATATTTAAAAAAAAGGTAATTCAGAATTTTACGCTTGGGGCGCTCGCTTAAAAATTCGATCTCGATACACAGTTTTAAAACTTTAATTTTAATATGATTTTTTTATTTAAAAAAATGACTTTTTTGTAAAATGATTATTTTTTTTTTTAAAAAAAAAATAGCACTTATACGAAAAGTTGATTCAATAATTGATATTAGAATAATGAATGTGTAAAGGAATTATAATTATGGTCTATATGAATAATTTTATAAGATTTAGATACTCACACACACACAGATTATATTATTTAAAAAATATGTAAAGTTTGATTTTTTTATCGGAGAATGAGTTTTATATGATCTTACCAGAGTTTAAAAGCAATCTAAATGTATTTAATTTATTTGAAATAAATCTACAAAAACTACCTGACATATTGGATACAAGTGCTTCAATTCAAAAAGTTAAAATCTATTTTATTCCTCATCGAAAAAATATGAAAAGCTTAAAGCTATCCTTTAACCAACGCTCAGTGGATGTGGAGCTGCTAGAGCGGCGGAGGGGGATCGGTTGGAAAACTATTATTTAATATTTTTTATTAACTTTTCACATACTTTTAAATTATTTTTAATAATCACTTATGAAAAAAAAAAAGTTTAAAGATATTTTTATTCTTTGTACAAATCAGAAGAGTATTTATAATTAATTGTAAAATTTAATTATATAAAATAAATTTGTAGCCAAAGGATTAGTTATACTGAGATGAGGTTAGATTAAGTAGAGCGAGTTTATAAGGATTGGATAAAAGAAAAAAAAGAATTTTCCCTAAACAATGTTCCTTTTAAATTATATGGACAAGAAGTACAGGTATTTTAGTTGATGGTGTTGAGGAGATGGCTTGTATTAAGTAACAAGATAAACGACAAAAGTGAAAGTGGATGAAGACATAGTGAATACTTGATATAAGTGTGATGTTTTTGAATTTAGTAAAAAAAAAAAATGTGCGAGGTAATTATTGGGTGTAAAATCTTGAGGTCTGACACCTTGAGTTGCAGCAGTCGCTCCATTCTTCTATAACAGTTCCGTCGTTGTTTACAACTGTCCATACCGAGCAGCGGTTAACTAGATCGTTATATGGCTCCAAACTTTTTTGAGATGAGAACATATTTATTTGTAGAAAGATAATGATATTAAAGAGTACAAATTAGATTATTGTAAAAATAAAATTTTCGGAAGAGAAAACTAAAAAACGAAATTTGTTTGGCGATGATGACGAGATTAGAAATTAGGATGGCTTTTATATACAAAATGAATTGAAGGAAGAGTTGGGTGAAGTTAAGGGGGTGAGCTTTTAGCTTATTTTATTTATGACAAAATCTGATAAAATAATATAAAAAAATAGCTTGGTTAATTGACACGAAAAAAAAAAAAGATGAGAAGAATTTGTCCTTTTTTGGCAGATTTAGTATGTGCTTTTAAGGCATAAAAATAAATTCAGACTAATTATAATTCCATGCATTATTTTTTTTTGGTTTTTATGGTTTGACGCTTATTGAGCATACATTCTGTGAAAATACTAATGACCATTTACTCTGTGTAATAATTAATAACCATATATTCTACTAATTTATTTCTGTATAAGAAAGTATCGATCCATTCAAATACTATTTATGTATTATAAACGCAGACGCAAATATAATTATACTCTTCCCATAAAAAGATTAATTCACTCAATAATTAATCCCGCCAAAAATTGAAAAGAAAAAAATACGAAAACAAATGACCCGTTTTGAAATGTGTGCATGCACTATTTCCTTTTTTTTAGGTATCGAGTATTATTTTTTAAGTTATTAAATGCTTTTTGATTTACAAGAATCTAAACATGCAAATAAGACGAGTCGCCAATAGAAGTCAAGTAAACTATTTATTTGTAGATATTTGTAATACTCGATGATTTTATTGGCCTCCTTGCCTCAAAAAAATAAAGCACGGTTTTGAGCTGACATGACTATATTTTTACTAAGCTATCTGATCACTAATATTTTATTTTTACTAAGCAATTTATTCACTATTGCTTTTCACTAAAACAACTATTGAACGTTGATTTATTTTATTCATCTAATCTTTTCTATTTTTTTTTTTTTTGACAAGAAACCAAAGCTTGAATTGGCGATCAAAAAATAAATGATAGATCAACCTTCTAAAACGGGCGCAAAAAATGAATATTAAAGATCTGAATATATCTGATTATAGATATGACTGGGTTAAATGATTAGCCTATCACTCATTATAAGATGGAATACGACTATCGTGTTACACATTTTAGCTTATTTTGGGGCTATATATTCAACGACTTTTTTAAAGAACGTGTTGATTTGTAGATGTATAAGACTACTAGAATTTATAAAAAGAAAGCATTCCCGTCTTGTTCTAATTAACTGTCGGAAATGTCCCCCTTTTTGTAAGTGATGATTGTCATAACTTATATTGGCAGAAATGGAAAATTAAGATGCTCATTTTTTTTATGAACAAGTAAAGATTACTCGCTATTCTAAAAAAAAAATCGTGTAACCATCAAATATTTATGAATGCAAAGTCATCAATTTAACTAGAAAGTAAATCTTTGGCTGTCAAAAATGTGTGTTTTGTTATGCAAAAACACAGCCTGCTCTATTGAAATACTTAAATTCGTCTCTTTATCTGAAATAAATAATAAAAATAAGATAAATCAAGGGTATCCCATAAATATGTAGATTTTACTGAATTAAAAGCCTATCTATTATTGTTTATAGGTAAAAAATACAATATTGATAAATTGCGCTTTCTTTTATTTATTGCCAAATACAACTGATGATACCAGTGACACTCAATTTAACCATTTATATCAAAAACAAAAAAAAAATTTAAAAATTAATATATATATTTGCATATTTATGACTATCGACCCCTTATATTTATTTTACGCTCAAAAAGTAATTACCAATGGTTTTGAAACACACCTCCATAGTATAGTTTAAAAATTGTGCTATACTGGTACATACATCATCTCCTACTATTTTCGAATTAAACGATAGAAAAAAATTAAATAAAGCTAAATCAAAATCAAAACCAAAAATTCTAGCTTATTATTGGCTGGAAAAATAAAACCAGATCAATTGCTTATTTAGTATTGACTGTACAAAAAAAACAACTGTTACCACGTTTAGAAAAGCTCAGCTTTAATTACTTTTCAGAGAATGTGGGGCCTTTGATTTTCGAATGACGTATGATTTTTTTAATACACAGCATAAAAAAGCTTTAAATCAACCCATTTTATAGTCTAAAAACACAAATATATATTTCGAAATGTTTCCCGGAAAAACTTTTTATCATACAAACAATAAAGAGCACTTCACAGCCACTAATCTATAATGTAAAATAGTTTTTAGATGGATCGACATAAATTTATAATGGATTGATTTGATTTTTTCTTCCGAAACTGAAGAAACATTGTAATTTTATTGCATAATTTATTTTTTAAATAAAAGCAAGTTATACTTTTAAATATTACACTGAGTGAATATATTGGTAGATCTTTAAATACTTTTTTTTCTGATTTTGGAAAAAATAAATATTTCTGAAAACGCTTGAGATTTGTTAAAAGCATTACCTTTAAGACGCAGAATGATTTGCGCTTTTTTTTTTAAATTAATTCTAATTATAAATTATACTTATTATAAATTTAAATGCGCTGCAGATCATTAAGGAATATTATATCCATATTTTTATTATGAGACTGAATTTCCCTTTATTAATAATAATTTAGAATACCCTATTAGAGACCACTCCTTTTCTACATTAAATTTTGTCACGAAATATATGATACGCTCAATTATCTCAGATATTCTCGGGAGAAGCGAGGCTCATTTTCTTTAAAATCCTATTTGCTTGAGAGAATTAGATAAATCTATTGGTTATATCAGTCAATTCATCCGATTCTAATTCTAATAGGATTGAAAAATAAAACTATGAATTTTATCCAGGAGAATTTTAGTAGGAGCAGATATGGCCTCCTAAGAGCGAAATACCTTGCCGTGGTTTAGGAGCTTAAGTAGTGTACTTTTCTAAGTACACTATACTAAAATTTCACACAGCGTTGCACTATCCTTGGTCGGGGATAGTGAAGGCGACGCCCAGCGATTCGGAGGACAGCGATTCCAGAGGAGGACCATCTAGAAACAGGAGGAACCGATTTGTTTAGCACAGTCTGAGACATTATATGTGCACAAGTCCAGCGTTCGACAGCATTACGGAACTCAGCTGTTTAGCAGCTTATTGTAGCAGAGACAGGTCGATCATTCACACGTTTGGGTAGGAGCCTATTTTTTTATTAATCCTGTTAGATGTAGGCTCTGACTAGGAGCTCAATGATCTGAACAAATTCAATTTTGTTGGAACGAGCTTAATCCTATGACTGCTTGAAACTTCAGTCATCCAGCCTACCTGAAGCAATGCCTGGGTGGATCTTTCGGTTGGTAAATTGATCCCATTTCCCTTTAGGTACGCAGCTGGTAGACCGGCAATGGAATTTATTAGTATTAGAATATTAGTTTTTTTATGCATTGCATCAACTTGACTATTTCTTAGTTTATTTTATCGCATATTTTCTTTGATTGTTATCGTACCAATAAAATTCCGAGATTTAAAAAAAAAAAAAAACAGATATGGCCATGCAAATAATCACCCTTATATAAAAAATACCCCTGTAAATAATGAAAGAAAAAAAGCATGATTCAACTCTATGCTATTACCTCTATCACGCGTGGTAGACTCTTTCTGATCTACCAAATAGAGACAACTGTGTTCAATTAAAACATTTTGATTTCGAGGCTTTATGAAACATTGGTATATTGTAATATATCAACAAATAATAAATATGTTTTTAAATCATAAACGAATCATAAATTTGGTTTTTTTTAATAGTGATTAACGGAAAAGGATTAAATAACTTGTGACTTTTAAGTGATTAATTCAAGATCTTTGTTATTTTTTTTTTTCCGCAAGCGCAAAGCTCTATTGTTTGCAAGTTTGACTAATTTCTAGCAGAAATTATTTTATTGATTTAAAGCCTGTCTTTTTATATCACACTTTATTGATTAAAGCGTGATTCATTACTTAAAAAAAAACGTGTCAAGTAAATGATTGCATTCCGTTTTGAATTCCCTTTTACAGTAATTGCCAATATTCTAGGGCATAAGATGGAATTATCAAATACCCAAAAAATAAAAATTGGCGATATTTTGATAATATTTTTATTTAGCAGATGGAGATTCGTTATACTTTAGCTTAACTGACGATTTATAAATATCTCTTTGTAATGCCTTTGACATAAAAAAAGCATCTCATTAGAAGGTATTTCCAATCTCAAATCTATTTTTATTTTTTTTCGTCAATTGCACGATAAAATTAAATTACATCACCTACAATAAAACTCTTTTTTATCATCGATGGAAAAAAAAGAAAAAAGTAGAGATCCGTCTCCGTTCCTTTCTATTTATATTCGGAATTAATAATAATCTATACTTATACACGAGATCTATTTTTAAATAAAATCTAAAAATTAGACCAAATGACGTGCTAATTTCATTTATGGCGTTATTTTTTACTTCATTATTTGAATTTTTGGTCTTTGTAGCCCTTAACAGAATATATATTGCATCCTTTTCTCTCTAACGGATCACATCTATCCTATTAAGAAAATCATACTCTCTGTTTTTAAATGCACAATCTGAATTACTTGTTTTAGTAACTGAAGTATGTGCGTGTGATTTCCCTATTTCAAAAAATAATATACCATCCATCAAGTCGCCTGCGTATGACCAAAATCGTAAAAAAAATTTTGTCAAGTACCATACTAATAAACATTCAAAATAAGGCACTATAAAAAAACATACCATATTAAGCGATAGTTTAATAAATAAAAATATTTTACATCTAAAAAAAATCTAAATAGTTAATATTTAATATAGAAAAAATTTCCTGGTCATTCTTATATCTGTATGCATACATCATGATATATTTCAAAAAAAAAAATAGTGGGGATCTTTATTTTAAATTCCAAGAAAATGGCTGAAATCAATTCCAAGTATTGCCTCTATTGAAAAAAAACTTCAATAAAATAAATGACACCTCATCACCATCTTTAGAAGAATGAGATTCCTAAACATTAAAAAAACACCCATCAAAATTCCCCCCCTCCATTCATTTTATGAATGGGTTTAGTTAAATATACCAATATCGAATATATCTCTAAAGTATTCCCTGTAAGTACATCTGGAAATTAAGCACATCTTTAGTGCTAAAAAAAAATTCCAAGTGTCATTTTATGTATTTGTATTTTTTGAATAAATTATATACGTTGAATCATACACGACAGTCACACATCTGTAAACACGAAATTATCCTAATACATTAATCTTAGAAGTAACCAATTTTATTCATAAAAACGTCAAAATCTATGTAATAAAATAATAAAAGTTGATTGTATTCTTGCATTATAACGAAAAACAAATTTAAAAAATCTAGTATTTAAATGCCCTTTATATAAAATTACTTTGATAGAATATTAACCTAAAATTAAAGCGCACATTTATTCCGTATAAGGTAAGATATGTAAAAATATTGAATATATATAAATAAAAGTGTAGGTTTAAAATGTGCTTTTTTCATCAAAAAATGTTTTAAATATAGATTCGAATAGCAAATATATCGAATATATCCGTCGCAGTAATCCCTCACTTTCAATTCATCCACCTTATTCAGTGCATATATATTGTCAAATTATACTATTTATTGGATCTTACCAAGTCTATATCGTTTTTATTCGTCTATAATTTTCGGGTCTAATTTAAAATACAATATTTTAATAAAAAACGATTCTGTCTGAACAAATACAGGTGATTAAAAAATTATGAATTGAAAAAAATCAATAGTCTCAAGTACAAAACCATATATGTATATAAGTTCGATATTTTAGCTTATATTTGGATACTTCTTAAACCCAAATCGCACAAAATAAGGATGTTTGTTTATCTGATTTTTATAACATAATTTTTAAATTTTAGACTAATATTCGCATAAATCATATATACTATAAATTACCTGGATATGGGAGATTTTTAAGTAACCAAGTTGAAATATATGAATTAAGTGCGCTAAATTTTTACATTATTGATAGTGCACCGTAAATTTTATGGCAACAAATAAATAAAATGATTAAGAAGTTCGGCTATAGTTATTGAAAAAAAAATCAAAATGTAAAATCTTTTGAATTTTAAAAGGTGATAATCATCCATAAAAATTGTGAAAAAAAATTAGTAATACTCTCTCCCCCTCCCCCCAAAAAAATTTTTTTATTTTTTTTCGTTTTCTATAATCTAATTTTTTGATTAATGATATAATACCTTGAAATATATTAAAATAAATTTAATTGTTTTAATTATTTTTTACAGAGAATAATTAATCACAGAAAAAACGTAATTTAAAATTTTATAATTTCAAAAATATCATAATTAATATAATCTCAATCTCCACAAAATCAAAAAAAATACTTTATAATTTCTTTTTTTCTTTGCTTTCATTTTTTGTCAAAACTTAGATAAAAGTTATTTTTTATTGATAAAATACACTTTTCCAACTATATTATTTATTTCCCTTGGAATATAATTGCATTATTCTTATACCTTGGCAATAATTGAAATTATCTCACTAAAATATCACATAAATTAATAACTGCGTATAAATAATTCGCGTAATTCTGATGTAACCTAAAATTGATATGTCACTCATATGGCCCTACTGTAAATTCAATTAGTTTTCACTGAGCGAAAACTTCTCAATATGATCAAGGGTGTGTATGATGCTCCGAAAATCGCAGTTATAGTTGGAAATGAAGTTTCAAACCTCACCAAATACCTTTGTGGAGTGTGGCAAGGGTACCCTGCTTCGCTGATACTGTATAATTTTTACATCAACGATATATTCGAGGGCGTACGAGGTGTGTGTGTGCCTGGGCTCACCTCACGCATACCAGGACTACTGTTTGCTGACGATGCCGTGCTATTGGCCGAATCATCCGCCGATTTA
>LSSN01002214.1:0-21128 GCA_001970855.1 Smittium culicis | reverse complement strand
AATAAAATAAAATAAAATAAAATAAAATGGATCTTATAGCGTTAATTATATATAATCTCTTAATTATTATCATTGGCTGTTCGTATTTTAACAATATTGTGAGTTATTATTATTCGCTAAATACTTTTCCCCAATATCCATAAAAATTAGTACGCACCAATGAAATTCCGATTTAATTCCTGACATTTTTTCTAAGCCAATCATTATTCTTTTTAAGGTAAATAATTTCATACTCTAAAAAATTGTAGCTAAATGCAAATCATGGCAATTTCTCTTAGCTCCAAATATCTACTCAATTTTAGAACGAAATAAATAATACTCTCTTTCACAAGCTAACTTTTAGCTATTGGTGCTGTTGAAAAAGATAATATTCTCGGCGACCTTTTTCATTAAAAACTTACTATTTTTAGGTCACTATAACCACAGGTGATATCTGTCTAACATCAACTTATTACAACTGCTGTATCTATGGACTCTGCAGAAAAAGTGCGCTTAGCAGAGATCCAGAAAAATGAGTATGAGGCTTTAAAAGCCATTTTTATGGTACTCCTATTTTATTAATTGTTTTAAATACTAAATTTAATCCTACTAGACTTACCAATTCCAATGATATTCTTTTATGCTTATAGGAGGATTTTAAGGATTACAAATCCAACAATGCCTGGAAGGTTTTTATGGTTAATAATTTTATGTTTATGCTTTTCAATAAATAATTTCTCGTATTACTCATAATCTAGATTAATTCGAATGCTTTTGAATTTGTGATTCTCATTCATCCATTATACAAAGATTTGCATAAACATGTATCTGCTGAACTCTATGTTCGATTCAGCCAAATGTATCCAATCAAAAAACCAATAATCGATATAATCAAATCGAATGGGTTAAATAAAGAACAGCAAAATTTCGCACTCAATCATATTAACAATGTTTTGATACCTCAACTATTGGGAAATGAAATGATATTTGATATTACAAATTGGCTTCAAGAATATATTACTTCTAACAATGTTGCTGATCAGACATCGATGCCTTCATTCTACGATGCAATGATCAAAAGGCAAGAATTCGACGAAAATCATAAAAGCCATGATTCGAATTCACAAACTGAGAATATAGACTTCAATCCAAATTTGCCTCATCTAGAGGAGATAAACATTATACAAACAGTAAATCAATTGAAAAAAACTCATTCTATGGAATTGTATGACGATTTAATCACTCAATCTGATTTTTTAAAAAAAATTCAGACTGAACTATCGAAAAAACAGAATAATATCCTTAAAAGCAAGGTTATTCAAAATTATGAAACCGAATTAAAAAACAATATTGAGGCAATTGCCTCTAGAAGTGCTTGCCAGTTCTCTGTTTTGCGAATTAACAAACCTCTAGATTCAAATAAAATTAATGTACGAATATATATATTTTTACTACTGTACACAACCTTTTTAATATTTTTAACAAGTTTTCATACTTATGTGTTCATTATTGTTTTTAGATTTCTGAGAATTCTGAGCTAGTTTTAAAGGAAATTCCTACATTTGGTAACTATGAACACTTGATATTTATTTTTTTTTAGCACTTAAACCATTCAATTATTTCTAATTTACTTTTTAGACAAATTCTACAGACTTTGGGCTGCTAAATATATCGATAGCTGTAACCTTAGCGGATTTGATGAAAATATAGATTTTAGCATACAAGAAATTGAAATTGATGGAAAGTACTATGAGACAGAGTCTGGTGTTCGTGAAATTGCAAAGTTATTTATTGAAATAAGCAAACAAGAGCGGCTGAAAAGCGATTACTTAACTCCTGTAATCGCTTGTGTATTAGAACCTACTACATCCGAATCGAAGCAAAAAGTAGACACACTTCGATCATATATAAAACTTCAATCTGATAAGTTTAAACTCAGTCCTTGGATTTTGAAGGATTTTCAAAGCGATTTTGAAATTGGTGGGAAAATTTATGATATTTTACCAAATCATACAAGTGCGTTCATTCAAGATGAAAGTCAATCATTTGCTCCAGAGGTAAACTGGAGGATTTTTCTAGTAACCAAACCTCACACTCACCCATATGCATCAAGTATATCAGAAATTTTGAAATTTTCAGGCTCATTCAGTATCGAAAGCATGTGGGATTACTCTAAAAATCTCCTTCTTGGCCTTTCAGAGTTGCACGCGTTAAATATGACCCACAGATCTATACATATTGATAACATTTTATTGAAAAAAAACGACTATAATAAGCTACCTACAGCTGTTTTTTTTAATATTACATTTCATGAACGACTTTTCTCGCTTCACAGAATTGCAAAAATTAATTCGAGATGGGGTGATAGCACAATTAACTGGATAAGAGTAGCTCCGGAAGTTATTGAAAGACCTGACTTAATTTCGAAACCTGAAAACGATATTTATTGCTTAGGTTTAGTTTTTCTTCAGTTTATTTTTGGATTGGACTTTTTTAATAATGTTCCTTTAGGCTCTGAGACGTCGAATAGTCATGTTATAAAAGCTATTGATAATCTTAGAATCGAAAATTCATATAATATAAACCAAAGCCTTGAAAGCAAGAAAAAATATTTATACGCTGAGCTAATTAGCAGAATGATTTCTATTGAGCCATCTGATCGCCAATCTGCTAAAAGCCTAATTTCCGAATTTTTTATCCCTGATATTTCACTTAATTTTTCAAAATTGCAGAGCCTTACTAAAAATCAGAAAACCCGTTTATATACCAATGGTAACTCGCCTCCTGAGCAGTACACATCTAAACAACATTTTCATGACAATAAAAATTGTAAGAAATATGAAAATAGCAATTTTTTAACTTCTAATAATCAACTTCAAAATATCATTCCCAAACCTAATTTATCTAACAATCAACCTGTTGATTCAGGTAGCAATTTAAGCGAATTTCCTTCTTCTAGTGAGCTGATTATAAATGAAGATATAAAAATAAATTTAAATAAAGAGGCTGTAATTAAAAATGAACTTAAAAAGCCCAAGTATGCCCGTACATATACTGACGAGAATCGGTTTTTAAATAACGGAAAAGGAAAGTTCCTTGGTATTAATTCTCAATTTAAAAATAATTTGATTGATACTAAAAGAAATTCTCTAAATATCACCAATCTCAATTCAAGGTACGTAGCCGATTTTGAGGAAATAGACTTCTTGGGTAAAGGCGGTTTTGGCTCAGTAGTAAAATCTAGAAATAGAATTGATGGTAGGCTATACGCTATTAAAAAAGTTACTCTGGACTCTCGCGATACTGAGGGAAATAGAAAAATATTTAGGGAAGTAACTACTTTAAGTAGATTACATCATCCCAATGTCGTAAGATACTACACAACATGGCTTGAAGACGTTCCTGCAGATAAGTCCAGTTCGTCAGGAGAAAGTGAAAATTTTGACTCTGAAAGTTCTTCGTTTTCTGAGTTGGATATTCACAAAAATATTAGTCCAAGGATAACTGATTTAAGTGAAGATAGTGATATATGCTTTGAAACGCAAGAAACCTCGTCTACGAGTTTTAAGAAAAATGCAAGGATAAATAACGCCAAGCCAAAGCCTTTTCTACCCAAAATTTCTACATTTGATTTGAAAAAAGAAATAAGCAGCGCTAGATCTGGATCAAGCCCTAGCGACAAGGATTTATCAAGTAAAAGCTTCATATCAAGTGACAGCGAGTTAAGTAGCTTTAGCTCAAGCAGCGGTGAAGACTCAGATCGTAGTTTTCTTGCTGGAAACCTACTTGATTTACGCTTTAAAGCTGATCAAGCTATTGATAAACCTTCTTCATCTCTTCCTCCTTTGACTCTCAAGTTCGGTACTGTTGCTGCAAGGAACTCTCGTTATTTGGTAAATAAGATTAATGCAAACACAAAGAAAGTAAAAGAGTATGTTCAAAACCCTCCAAATCGCAATTTTCTTGAAAACGTTAAAGAATTTACAAAAAATAGCAGTCAGAACCTCAATAGAATGGGAAAAGACGGTATTTTTGTTAATAATTCAGATCATATTTCAGATTCAAGCTCAAGTTCATCAGTCTCTAACTTTAGTTCATCAGATAACATTAAATCAAAAAATATAATATCACAGCCTTTAAATAAAATTAAGAATATTGAAAAAGGCAAAACTTCTGAGCCTTTAGCTTTTGGCGTTCTAGATTTTCACAAAAATAAAAATTTACACGACTTTGGAGGCAAAGAAAAGATGTTTGCTGAAAGTTCCTATTCTAGCAGCAGTTCTCAGCACAAAAATATCAAAAAAAATCAAAAAAACAACGTAAAGCCTGGAAATAATTTTCGAAAGAATGAGAAACAACTTACCAGAAAGCGAGATAAAATCCTTTATATACAGATGGAATATTGCGAAAATAAAACACTGGGTGATTTAATTAATGAAGGAATTGACGATAAGACTATGTGGAGGCTTTTCCGCCAGATCTTAGAAGGGCTAAGCCATATTCACAGCAGAGGAATGATTCACCGTGACCTTAAACCGGTAAACATTTTTATTAGCGCTAATGGTGAAGCAAAAATCGGAGATTTCGGGCTTGCTACATCCAGTTTTGCATCAATAGACAGCTTAAATAGGGTCACATCTGCCAATTCTATTTTTCAATTCCCCCTAGCTTCATCTTCTAACATTCCTTTCAATGGCTCGAATAATGTTGGTGATGGTAGATATGGAATGGCAAACTCAGAGAATTTTTTCACTAAAAATAATGGCGGCTTTAGCGGTTTGGCTACAGGGATCGCTTCTGGTTTAGATAAAAGCATTGAATATACTCTAACAACTGACATAGGAACCTCTGCTTACATCGCGCCTGAAGTGCTCATTAGCCGTGGGTCATCAAATGCTAGATATAACCATAAAGTTGATATGTATTCCCTTGGAATAATTTTTTATGAAATGTGCTACCCTCTTATGACTGGCATGGAGCGTGCAATGGTAATTTTAGGTCTTCGTAAACCCGAAATTGAAATTCCAAACAACTTCCCTGCCGAAAAAAGTAAGCAGCTAAAAATAATCAAGATGCTTCTTAATCATAATGTCAGAGAAAGACCTTCAAGTATAGAAATGTTAGAGTGTGATTTACTACCTCCGAAAATGGAAGATGAGTATCTTTATGAAATGGTTAAAACTATTTCTAACCCCTCATTGCCATATTTTGAAATGCTGATGAAAACTTTATTTAATCGCCTACCCGATGTTCACATTGACGCATCTTTCGACTACAAATCATCTTCAAGAACGGAGCAACTTGATGCAGTATTTCTAGATAGAATTCGTGAAACTATGACCAGAGTATTTAGAAGACATGCATTTATTGAATTTGTTACTCCAACACTAACCCCTAAGTTAGGTATTCATGAGTTTAGCATGCCACCTGCTACATTTATTGATACAAAAGGAAACTCTGTTCAGCTTCCATACGACTTGACTGTTCCGTTTGCCAGATATATTGCTAGAAATAAATTGACCGAAATAAAAAGATATTGCTTTAATAGAATTTACCGTGAAAATTCAATCGGTGGCCAGCCAAAATTTGGTAATGCTATTAGCTTTGATATAGTAATTAATGAGAGTGTCCATGCTGTAGCGACTGGAGAAATTCTTCTTGTTGCAAGCGAGATTCTTCGAGATCTGCCAGCTTTTTATGGATCTTCTTTAAAACTAGTCTTAAACCACATTGATATTCTCGATTCTATACTAGCTTACGCAGGAATTTTTTTGATCTCAAAGAAACCATCTAGCAATTACGAGCCAAAATTAAATTCGGGAATTATACCTGAATCTAGTGATTTATCTGAAGTAGACAATATGTTTGTTTCTTTAGATCAATTGAGGCTAATATGCCACCAGCTTAAATCAGTTGGACTAGAAAAACCAGCTGCTACGAGAAGAAGGCTACAAAATTTGAGACTATCTGGTAGTCACCAAGGAATTCCTTCGTTAGTTTTAGATAGGCTAGAACCATTTTTTTCAATATTCGGTTCAGTTTCTGAGGTTCAATCACAAGTTTTGCCCGTAATAGAATCAAGTCGAAAAAACCAAAAAAGACCAGTGTATAAGCCCATTAATGATAATTCGCTTAAAAAATCTATAGAAAAAATTAAATCTGCTTTTATACAATTGAGACAAATTGAATTAGCTAAAAGCATGTATGGAATCGAAATGGAAATTGTCATTGCGCCACTTTTTGTTCACCATCGATCATATTATGAAGGTTCTTATTGCTTTGAACTTCTACTAGAACTCCCACAATCTCCGAATATTAGCTCCACGTCAACTCCAATCCCGGAAGCTGATGATTTATCAAATAATCGTTTTAGTAAAAAATCTGAAAAAATTTTTAACAGCGGGCTCAAAACTAAAGATCATAGTACTCCAACCAAAGATACCAAATCTGAAGCTACTTCACTTCATAACTCTAACTCAAACTTTTCTAAAGGTCCTATTATTATTGCCGCTGGTGGAAAGTACGACGCCTTAATTAAGAGATTCAAGTTTTTAGTTTCTGATGATATTATTTCTGACCAATTAAGCCATCGCCACAATACCAATTTAGATACTGAAATTAGCAGAAAGTCAGTAGAAAGGAAAACGAAGGCTGAAAACCTCCAATCTGGCGATTCTATAAATAGCCCTTCAGATAAGCAGGATATCTCAAACAATAACAGATCGAAAAACTTTGTTAGTGGTGTTTTGGGTAACCAAAAAAATGTAACTGCTATTGGTATGAATATTGCTTTGGATGGAATCGTTGAAGAAATGGCTAAATACCAGAATTATGTTATTTTAAAGTCTAGAAAACATATAATAGATAATTCAATATGTTTGGGAAATTCTAAAAAGGGAGTTCACTCTAACAGTAAGCATATGAGCAATATTAACAGTTATCCTACAAAATTCAATTCTTATAAAGAATCTGGAAAGCTTCTTAGCAACGAGCAGGCAAACCTGAACTATTCACATTCCGTTTCTACATTTGGTCTATGGACGCGGAAAAGATGTGATATAGTAGTAGCATCATTTAATCAAAAGCACTTGATGCTTAACCAAAGGATTAAACTAGCTAAGCTGCTTTGGGAACACAATTTGAGGTGCGATTTTCTTTTCAACGACGATCCTGCAATGGATCTACCTACTCTTTTACGAATTTGTAGAGATCAAGGAATGAACTGGATTGTAACAATTGAGCTTCCTAAAGAATTGGATTCGGACACGCAAAAAGACGATATTCGCCATAAAAACGAACCTATGAACACCCTACAAAAATTTTTGTACGATGACGCTGTGGACGATTTTACATATATAAACAAAAAAAAGTTATCGAAAAAGCAGTCAAGAAAAAAAATAGCAAACAGACCAGGAACTAGCAAGAAGCAAGGTACACCCGCAACAAAAAAGATTGAGGATAAAATCGACGAACTTGAATCATGTGTGTTCAGCGTGAATAACATTTTGGCGGGGACTGAGGAGTATGTGGCCTTTGACGATCTGTGCATGCATTTACACTATGATATTAGCGAGCAGTATAAGCATGACCTGGAGGTTCACTACAACACTAACGCAATTCCAAGCACCACGCAATCTAGCTCTGGAAAGAGCGGATCGAGCAGTAAAGCTAGTTTCAGCGGTTCTGCTGAGACTAAGCTTAAATTGCCCGTGCCATTCAACCCGCCATTTGAACCGTGCGCTATTTGCGCAAATTCGTTGGCAGCGAACTCGAGCGAGTATACATTTGGGAGCAAAGCTGCGCAGGACTACTCGTCGCTAGTTAACCGCAACCGCCTAGGTCACGCGTCCATAGTGCCTGAAGGGGCGAAGAAGCTGTACCAGCACAGCAACAACAGCAAAAAAGCCAATGAGCTGCACTACTACAGCCAAGTTTATAAGTCTAAGCAAACCTTAAGCGACAAGAAGAAAGATGTGGACTCAGATCTTGATAACGATAATGCAGCTGGAGAAAAGGCCGTTGAGACAGTTTCTAAGCAGGAACGAAACCACACTAAATCGTCAAAAAAGTCTAAAAGGAAAAACAAAAAACACTAGATTTTTTTTTTCGTCCGAGATTATGGAGGTTTAAAAGATGGATTTGCGTTTTTTACGATAGTATTTGAAATTTAGCTCAATTAATACCTTTGCATTAGATTACACTTGACTTTTGTATATATTACATATAACTACAATAACAATTTATATGATTATCCTAGCCACATTTTTATTTTTTTTACATCGAAAAAAAATATTATAAATCTTTTTTTTTTTTTTAATTTCAGGACAAGATTTAATAATAATATATTTTTCTTTAATAAATAATCAAGTTTAAAAAAAAAATTAAAAAAAAAAAAAGTTGCTTAAGCATTTAAATAATTCAAACATAAAGCCCTTTATTGAGATACGAGTACACTGAACTTAAAGCATCGTCAGAAAGTTGCTCTAGATCGCATTCATAATAACCATGGTTATTCACGTTATCGATAGCCTCTTCTACTAGTTTGTTTTGAATTCGTGACTTTTCAGACTCAATATCGGAGTTGTCAAAGCTATTTAAATCTAGAGAAATGTTTGAAATAATAGATTTTATACTATATTCGTGGAGAATCTGGATAATTTTTTCTGTTTCAGATTCGTCCAAATTCTCCATATACTTGTATAAGGATTCAAGAAGCTCCAACCTATTGATTGGAGCATTAGCTTTACGGCTTTGAGAATTATCATTAAAAGTTTTAATAGAGTGGCTGCTAGTTTTAGCATTATCATCAGTTTTTGGGTTATACAAATGAGTGGATTTAGTAATGCTACTGTTTTCAGATAACTTTTTGTCGAAGGGGTCGATGTTTTGATACGCCATAGTATTTGAAATATCAGATTTAATAGGCTCAGCGGTAACAATTGAAGGCTTTTTTATAGCTTCGTCTTTATCCAAGTCAATATTTTTACTAGCTGGACTTATTTCATCAAAAGAAAGCTTTTGTTTAACAGTTTCTTTTTTTCGAGTGTTTGCTTTTGAACTTGCGGTAAAATCAGATTTAATGTTAGATTTGCGTATATTTTCGTCTATAGGATGTTTGTAACTATTATTATTTTCAATTTTTTCTGCAGGATAAGATTTGTCAAAGGTATAATCTAAAAGTTGTTTTGGGGTAGAACTGTGTTCGCTACCAGCACTGCTGCTAAATCCGCTAGTAGAGTCGGCCGCAGAGCTATAGTAGCTGGAGAGGCTACTGGAACTATTTGTTGGGCTAGAGTAACGAGGTTTAGAGTGTTTTTTATCATTGTAATCATATGTATCATACTTTGAGTTTATGCTATAATTTTGTTCGCTGTAAGGATTCGAACTTCGAAAAGTTCCGGCAGAAAAGCGGCCAGAGCCTCGAACTCTGGCTCTTTTAAAGCTACGATTTTCAGATAAAGCTGTAGTAGGAGCAATTGGGTCTGTGATTTTTGAGTTTGAATCGATTTTTTTTGGGAATTCATTAGACAGAGAGTCAGGAAGAGGGGTTCGACTTTTATCATTACTTGAGATTGTAGTTTTATTAATAGTACTTTTTTCAGCTTTTTGTAGTTCGCTTGAAGATTTAAGAGATTTTGGAAGGGGCTTTGATGAGAGGACATCAGCCAAGGGAGATTTTTTAGCATGATCAGCATTTAAAGAGCTCGATAATGGAGGCTTTTTTGTATACAAGCCGGTACTTTTTTTAGGTTTTGAAAGTTCAGAAGTGAGTCTATCTCGGGAAGACATTTTGGAGGTAGATTTTTTATAGTCAGCAGCGGCACTAAATTTACTTTTAATTCCTTTAGGTTCATTTGAATCTGAGGAGAAAGATTTTTTGTTTGATATTTGCATTTGGGAATTTTTAGAGATAGGGGGAGAAACTGATGAGTCTTTAATAATTTTGGATCTGGTTGGTTTAGATCCAAGACCTTCAACAATAATTTTTTTTGAGGAGGTAGGTTTTATGTTTTCATTCTTGTTGTAGCTTTTGCTGATGTTGTTAATATATTCAGGGTTGTGTGATGTATCCGAGGAATTATTTCTTTGTATTTTACTAGAAAAGCTAATACTGGAGGAAGAAATATCATTAGATAGAGGCGATTTATTGTTTGGGATCAGTTTGTGCCTTGATGAATTGGAATCAGTAAGTGGGATTATAGATTCCTTTGATTTATCGGCAAGTTGTTTTGAGTCATAGTTAGACGATAACTTGCTAGAGTTTTGGGGGATTTTATGAGAATTTGAGGAACCGGGAAAAGATTTTGAAATTGATTCACGGGCAGTTTTTGATTTTAGTTTTGATATAAGACTGGCTTTAGTTTTTCTGGATGTTGACGTGCCGGCTTTTTTGGGCAGCGGTATAGGTGAAGAGGTTTTAGTTCTTTTGAATGAATTTTCTGAGGAATAATCGTGCCTATAATTATCTTCGTTTATTGGATTTTCGACGAGTTTATTATGGGCTGGAGAGTTATTTCCTGTGGTATTTCGGGAAGAGTCTGAAGAGCCGATGGTAGGTTTTTTATTAGATCTATTCGGGATTAATTTACTGTTATTGGTTTCTTGTTTTAAGTTTTTATAGTTATGTTTTTTAGAAATATTATTGTGATTTTGGTTAGTGCGCCTATTTTCTAAGTCGCTTTCGGAGAATTTATTGTTAAAGTCCAAAGATCTTGGATGTGGAGAAGATGAATGTTTTCTTTTTGGGATGATTGAGGAAGATGTAGTTGATTTAGAGGGGTTACTGGGTCGGTGAGACTTCCTTTTATAGTTTCCATCAGAATTAGAACTAGATGAATAGTAGTCAGACAAATCTGAAGCGTCGGAGGAGTTTGAAGAGTAAGAGGGAGTTTTATTTTCGGTAGACATGGCTGAGGATTTGGGGAGGCCTTTTCTGGAGACAGTGGGGCGCTTTGAGGGGATGGTTTTGCTAGAGATATTGGGCCTTCTGTTTAATAGAGCTTCAAATTCTTCGCTAACAATTCCGATATTTTTTGAGTATTTTTCGATATATTCGGGGCCTTTGCTGAAACAAAGGTCGTGAGTTATTTCCATTGGTTCTAAATCAAAGTCGTTGAAATGGATGACGATAACAAGTTCAAATTCGCCCCAACCTTTTTCAGAGACGACATAGGGAGGTCTTTTAATAAATCTGACTGGGCTTGGAAAAGTGTCGTGCAAATGAAATTCGACTTGTTTTACGTAAGGGAGGACTCTAGAGTTATTATCGAAGCCAGGACGGCCTTCGAGTAGGGAAACGCTCCAGTTGTAAAGGTTGAATCCAGAGTCAGAGTCTATTTCATGATTTGGGGTAGGCTTTTTAGTGGTTTTAACAATAAAAGTGAGGATGGTATCGGAATCTACTCCCATAACAAAATCGGGGGAAGTAATAATTTTGATTATATATTGAAGGGTGAGAGAGATAGGGTTAGACTTTATTAATATTTATATTTAAGTAGCAAAAAATATTCTGGGGAAAGAGTATAGTAAGTGATTAGTATGTTTTTGGATATATATAAAGGGATATTTGAGGTGAGTATGTATGTTTTAAGTGGGATTAAGAGTGTTTGGATGTAGGAAAGGTATTTTTATAAAACAAAAAGTAAGAAATCAAGCTCTAAAAAGTGGGATATCTAATATGTGAGTAATAAATGAATAAATCTAAAGAAGGATAGGAGATAAGATATAGGAAATAAAAGAGGGAAATATTGAAAGATTAAAATAGTAGGAAGGGGTATATAGGATAAAAAGGAATGGAAAATGGAGGTTTTTTTTGGTATTTTTATAAAAGTCTAATATATTTGTAAAGAGTTTAAATGAGATAGTGGATCCGAGAAGATACTTATGGCGTAGTAGATATGTTTGGGGAGAGAAGGTAGTGGTTGTGAGGGGGGAGGGGTATGTCTTAAATATTTGGTGAGTGTGGTTGGGGGAGGGGGGGAGGCAGGAGATAAAATACAAAAGAAAAAATAGAATAGAGGAAGAGCAGCACAAGAGAAAAAGATTAGTAGAGAGTACAAAGAGGTTTATATAATATTGAAGGGTTTATAGATTATAAAAGCGAAAAAGGTTGATTGTTTCTGCGCATTATTTATTTGAGGGTTTATATGCGCACAAAAAGATAACAGGAATAGCATTGAATAGGCAAGGTGCATATATTGAGTATGAGGTTGGTTTAGTGGAACAGATTTAAATTGAGTGGGATGTTTAGTGGAACAGATTTTATTGAGTGGGATGTTTGGTGGGAGATATTTATTAGACACAGCGAGACTAGCCAAAATGGGGGGTTTCGGCTAATAAAAAAGGCATAGGAAGCTGCGTACCTGACACCTATCCAATTAAGCCCTTACCTGAGCGCGCAGATTACAAATGGAGTAGGGAAAATAAAAAGAGGTGCCAGAATTTGAAAGGCGAATATATTGAATACCCAAAAAAAAAAAAAAAAGAAGCTAGAATACTTAGTCATGCGGAGTGCATTCAACCCCTAAACTATCATCTCATCAGTGTTTTTACGCACAATCTATACAAGTTTGGCATTTGTGGAGTTTTGTTTCTATTTCTTATTTGACAGTTTTATTATTTGACACCATTTTCTTATTTGACATAGTTTTCTTATTTGACATAGTTTTATTATTTGACATAGTTTTATTATTTGACATAGTTTTATTATTTGACATAGTTTTCTTATTTGACACCATTTTCTCAGTTGACACCACTTTCTCAGTTGACATGTTTTTCTCAGTTGACAACGTTTTTGCTCCTTGCTCGTCATAAGCGGTCTATTTTAAACGTTTATATGCCGTAGTAATCCTGTGGCTCCAGGGCTGTTTATCTATTATTAATTCTCTTGTTCTGCTAGCAAAGCCCTCCAATAATCGCTGAGTTTTTTGCAAATAGGCTCATAGTCCGTAATTCTTTTTTTAAGCTCTTTTCCCATTGTGTAGCCCTCGCTGAAGTTAGACAGCCAATAACTATACTAAACAACCCATTATGCGTTTTAGCTGGAACTGTGCTGCATATACTTGCTTTCTTTTTAAGCGCATGATTGGATCCAGCATGAATATCCTGGGCGAAAATCTTCTCAGCTGATTGTTTACTTGCTGGATTAGTCAGCGATCCCATACCAGCCTTTTATAGGCAAATTCACGCATAAGCCTCCATAACAGCTCACTCTTAATGAGCCTTTTCGAGCTAAGCAATTGATAAACTATGGCTAAAATCTAAAATCTAAAATCAAATCTATTTGCAATAATGCCCACTTCATTGCGTATCTCTATACCATCGCATTGTTTTTACACTTGTCATATTTTTATATCATAATACAAAAACCAAGAATTGCTTTCCGAAATAGCTGCTTGGCTATAAATCCAATATCTTATAAACGAAAAAGGCATTCCTACATACCTCACCGCTAATGGTTAACCCCTCATAAAGAGCTACTTTCTACTTACTTTTTGTTCCGATGCGCCCTAAAAAATATCTCCTAAGCACTTTCCGCTTTTTCTTAACGTAACTATAAGCCAAATCTTCTTATAGACCTAATATGCAAAAAATGCAAAGCCTGTCAGAATCCTTGTTTTTAATAAATGTATAGGCACATAGGCTGCGCAAATTTCCAAAAACCACTTCTAAAAAAAGAAAACTAAAAATAAAAATAAATTCTCGGAATAAACCACCACTTGAACCTAAAATAAATAAAGTTTCCTAATTTGTAATAAATTCACTTCACTCCTGTTTGTTTTTTTTTTTTTTTAATTTCATAGTGGAGAAAACATGCTATTTTCAAGAAAATCCCTAAAAAAAAGAAAATTTTCCCTTTGATTTACATTTTCTTCTCATTTATCCCCCTCGATTTTACTCTCTCTCATAGTACAAATTTAATTTAATTATATTTCCAAAAAAAACATAAATCCTGACTTAATTTTACGCCTGGGAAATCTTTTTTATTTTTAAAATTTAAAAAAAAATACTCGAGATTGCTCTGCTATTTACTTTTATTTCATTTTATCTTGAGTATCCTGTTCGCCTCCTCCTTCCGCCTTCATTCTCGACAAAAAAAAAAGCTCTCAAAACTTTACTTTTCAATACGTGTTCTCATATTTTTTTTAAAAATCATTCTGCTATAATACATACGTCATCTTGATAACCTCGAGCTGCTCTCATTATATATAAATATATGATTACTAATATTTCAATTATAGACAATTGATGCATACCTTTTTCGAATTTTTGTTGATCTATAAAACATTGAGCTAGATTAAACGCTTTATTTTTTTAACCGGTTTGAAACATTGCTGCTAACTGATGCTTACAATTTTTATTATTTCCATGGCCTCTATTTGTGTAAAAAGAGAGAGCGGTCATAAATACTGACTCTAAATTATTAATCAATCTATTTATAAATCAAGTTTATTACAAAAAAAATAAGTAATAATAATAATGAATTTTAGCTTGGAATTCAAATGGGCTACAAAAGCAAAGATAATAGAAACTCGGTATAAAACCAAAACTAGTTACGAAATACAAATGTCGATTGCGTAACAAATTACGGCTTTTAAAATCTAAAAACCCATAATTTTTTCTTGAATGTATCAACGCTAATTCCACGGAACTCATTTTAAGCGAATAGGTATGTCATATAAAATAACGAAATCAGTACATCAGCCCAATCAGAATTCTGATATTAAATCAGCACCAGACCAAACATATTTGACGCAATTTCTGTATTTTTGGCCACATTAAATGTTTTATTGCTAACTACACTCGCTCTAAGTATCTATAACGCTGTTACCATACTGCTACTATTACCAATACAATATTAATAAAATATACAATTAAAAAGGTCACAAAACTAGTCTTCATCCCCCCCCCACCCACATAACTTACACTGTAGCGATAAATATGCTGCTCAATAGCTTTTCGATCTAACACTATATCGTCTATGATTACAATTCCAATACCTTTTTTTAAATAATAATTGCTTTTTTTCAATCCTGTTTTAGATAAAAATTATCACACGTATATCAGTAAAATATTATATGTATTACTACGAATTTCTTCAGCCCCTACTTCATCATCCTCGTGTAATAACCCGCAAATTGTAAATATAAAGTTGTATTAATGGCCTCTATTTCGAATTACCAGCCCATCCGCAAGGCCTTTCTTTTTTTTCCATTTCACACATTCATATGATAAATGATTTCTTATTCCGAACATCTCATCAGCTTAATTAACTCAATATCAAAATATTAACATTCTTTTTTATGATTTATTTATGATTTATAAATATGTTTCATTCGTCGTTTTTCTTCTAATATCAAATTTCTTTCTTATAAAAAACCACCAAAATCCACTTTCTTAAATTTTAGTTATTTCCTTGAAAATAAGATTTACCAAAAAACATCCAACATTAAATAGTCCTTTAGACCACTCTAGATCTATTTTAGATAATTTCGTCGACGTGATAAAAATATATACTCAAAAATACTTTAATTTTACCAGTAGTGCTTACATTTAACTTTTGCTATTAAACTCCATCGCACATAATAATTTTTTAAAATAGGGGAAATAAAAAACTTCTAAAACATTATCGAGATTAATTTATGTTTAATATTTGTAAAAATCATTTATGTTCTACGGTTTATCTAGACTATTTATAACGAAATTTTCTATATACACATCTTTTGTAAATGAGATTGTATTTTAGAAAGTATTTTTTTCGTATCTCAGCTTACTATTTCATTTTTACTGAAATTTTTCATTTCAAAAATTTATGATTTAAAGCTACATCATTTTTATTTAAGGTATTTATTTAAAATAAAATTGAAGAATTCACATTTCTCTTCGATTATTATTGTTTATTACTTTTTATGAGGTTTTTATTTGAGCTAAAATTGCACTTCTTGATTATAAATCTTTATATTTTATATTAATAAATAATTATATTTCTTAAAAAATTTTATTTATTATTTTTTTGATTCGCTTAAAAAATATATAATCTTTAAACAAACAGTATTTTTATTCTTGCAAAATATATATGAATGAATATAATTGAACATTAAAAGTATAATACTATACAAAAGATAGCATCAAAATAAACGCTATTATATGAAAATTAATTAATAATATAATAAAAATTTTTTAAAAATAAATATCTCAAGATGCTAGCCAAAATAAGTTTATAAGATCATGTTTCTTTTAAATCAAATTCATGGGACTGAAATATTTTCGTTTTAAAGATACATTGATTATTATTTGTAGCGATATTTACCTAGGGCATTTACTCATCTAATTTAACCATTTTTTTACTCGAATTTTTCATAACTTCTCTTTTATTTACGCGCATGTAATAATTTTTTTTAAATAGTCTTAATTTTTAGCGAAATATGCTGTTTCAAAATCATATTTCTAAGCATATGAATAGCTAAAGTAGATTTTGATTACTTTTAAAGTGCCCGGGATCTTTTTAATATACTCGTATCTCGATACATAAATGAATATAAATAATGCAGATTACAGAAATGAAATCCTCATTTTTCGCTATCTAGTAGCGAGTATTATATAAATAAATATATTATCAAAAATCATATAATAAACAAATATTCCTTATAAATAATCGTTTTTTTACTATAAATAATTTGTAATTTCATAAAAATTCAGATTTTTTTCCAATTTTGACTATTTTTTTTATTTATTATAAGCTCATCTTTCTAATAAAAATTTATAAATAGGACATAACCATCCTTTCTCTATAACTAGACACCCTAGTTCTAGAAAAAATATATTTTACTCGAAAAAAAAAAATCGATTATGCTTTTTGTAAGTAATTGTTAATTCAAAATTCGTGATTATTATGTTTAAATAGCTTTTTCAACATCAAGCTTTCGTTTCATATACGTTCTAGGCCTATTTAAGTTATTTATATGTAAATCTTTTGAATTTTATATCTTTTAATATATTATAGTAAAGCTATATTTATTTAAGAAAATACATATATTCAAGGTTATTTAATCACTTTAATCAGAATTTCAATTTAAAAATGATTAAAATTCATTTATTTCTCAAATATTATATTTTGCTATTTTACCAAGTTATTTTCTATATAATTTACGATACTTTATAACTCAAAATCTCTTAATACACCATCATATTTTTCTATACCAAAATTAGATAATTAAACCATATTTGATTATAATATAAAATTTTCTTCATAGGTTATTAAAATTATTTTTAAAATAGAATATTTACAATCGAAAAAAAAAATTAGTGTCATAATCAATTTTATAAATTTAAATATTGAAATATCTGGAAAATTAGTACGGCATAAAAAACAAGTACACATCACAGGAAAATTTTTTTTTGAGAAATATAGATTAGCTAATTTTCCAATATATATAATTAAATTAATCGTACGAATTTAATTAATGAAAGACATAAAAAATGAACCACATATATATTTCAGAAGCTATTTATTACTTTATATACTTATTCTGGATATTATTTCAACGTATAGTAAATTTTTATCGAACTAAAAAAAAAAATTTAACTATTTATATAACTTGAAAATCGATCAAAGTTAAAATATTTAATGGATTTAGTCAATGCTATAAATGCAAAGATTAAATATGAAATATGTCAAGTTCATATTAATCAGGCCAGAATTTGAAATATATGAAAAAAGCAGATAATTCTATTTATTCAATAATACTTAATATACTATAAGTATCATCCAGAAATTCGATTATAGTAAAATAGCTTTTTTCCCTGGGGTAATTACTAAAGTTTATATTCTTTCTTAGTGCTTATTTCTAATATATTCTTAACTTTATATATATAATCAATTTATAGCTAAGAGAATAACTATCAAAAAAATCGAATATTGATAAATCATGATATTTATATTAATTTTACTATCTATGCTTAAAGATAAAAATTATATGTTTCACAAAATGTAGTCTGCTATTTACTAAAGTTTCAAAAAAATGATTTCATAAATTTTATAAATTCCAGAAATATATCAGATAGTAATTTAGCTATTATTCTCGAAGTTGGGGCAGATAATTAACTATATATACACTTATTATCTTCAAGCTCAATATACTTGAAATCAGCCCATTATCCTTGCATATAACAACATTAATTATAAAACCTCTGATTTCATAAAAACTACCGTCGATATTTCTATATTTTATGTATTAATGTCTATTTTAATTTATATTTAAAATAAAAAAGTTAAAATATTGCATACCAAAAAATTATTTATGCTAATTCTGTAATTTTTTTATTTTAGCCAATTATTTTATCCGTGGTAATATTTATAATAATTTACAGCTATATTCCAGATTTTTATGCTTTTAAAAGCTAAATAAAATCAAATTCGATATTGATATTGATATTGATATTGATATTGATATTGATATTGATATTGATATTGATATTGATATTGATATTGATTTGTATTTTTTTTTTTTTTTCCCAATTTGAATTATCATTTTAACAAAAAAAATTATATATTTATCTTAATACTCAAAAATTAGCATTAAATTATTTACCATATTTATGCGGATGCTCATTTTATTGATTCAGGGGTAAAATAATTGTTAAGAGAGTCATTTCGATAATTAATGGATTTATATTATAACATAATCTTTTATTATAGGATCATAAGAAATAATGAATATTGAATTTATAGAGAATAAAAATCGAGATTATTGAATCGGGTTTAAAAATACTTATATATATATTTTTCTTTCTCAAGGAAAATCGCTATAATCCTTATATTTTAATTAGATCATTAATAAAGTGATATTATATTACCGTATCCTCTATTAAAATAGGATTGTATCTATATTAGAAAATAATATATTACTCGCAGTTTTTATCTAACCCGACAAGCGTAGATTTTAATATATAAAATAATTGTAATGCGCTACATAAATAATTAATACCGCTTTATATTTTCATATTGCTACAAAAATTTTCGTTTTAAAAACGTTAAATTTTTTTGACCCACTTTGCGTGGATTCAAAAATTCAAATTTTGATTTTCTGAAAATTTTTATTTTTTAATATTCTGTGTATAATAAAATTTAAATTTTAGTTCTGTAATTCAGTTTTTATAAGAAATTTTATATATTACTACTCTTTAATACATCTTAAAACATTCTTTGAAAATTAACAGACATTATTGTAATAATTATTAAAATTTCGACTTATTTTATTTATCATGGATCCAATTCCCGGGTTTGTAATAATAATTTTGTAATTTAGCTAATTACTAGCCATAAATATGGGAAAATATCTATTTTGCATCTTAAATGTTTTTTACTTTCAAGATTACTGTATATTTCATTTCTGTTGACGTGATATTATTTTTATATTAATCACGAATTAAATTTAGTAAATTTCTTTCGATATATTTATAGAGCTCTTAAGATAATTTAATTATTTTTATTTCCAATAATTTAGGTTATATATCTTAATTCTTCATACTGATATCTTTAATTATACAATATTTTAGATTATTAATATTAGTATGAACTGAGATTAAAAAATTATATAATCAAAATAAACGTAAAAAGTAATTTGATTTAATTTTACTTCCGCTGAGTATATATTTTGGTCAAAATAGTTTCACAATAAATCTTTATTTTCACAAAATTCATTAATATATCAATAAATAGTTTTTTTATCTGTTTTAGATCGTAAATTCATATTATATTATTTGAAATAAACATAGATTCGATTCAATAATATTTAATTCTGGATTTTAAATCAAGTTTTGATATTTTTTTAGAGCATTTATCAAAGCAGTTTCAATATATGTTTGCTGAAACCCAAAAATTTCCAGCGCAAATATATTAATAATAGCTCTTATATAAGTATTTATCGCTACGATCGCAAAAATTTCTTCAAATTTGACATTTTCATTTTTACAAAAAATTATTAGCTATTATGCGAAACTTATTCTAAATTGGCTAATGAATGATATAAAAATTCAAATTTTCTGTATATAAACATCACATTTCCAAATAATTGTTTCAGTTCATGAAATTAAATTTTGATAGAAGTGAACTACATTATGATGCGTTTATTATTTTGTGATATTTTCATTACTTGGTTTTTTAATTGTTAAGAATTTTTTTTAATTTTAATTTTATTTTTGTATTTTTTTGATATTATTTTTTAATCTTTATTCTTGAATTAAATTGATTACACCTTATTTCTTTCTTTCAAATAATTGTAGTTTTCAATACCATTATCCAAAACTCTTGAATTTTTTATTTATATAATTGAGTACTTATTAAATTTTATTATTAGATATATAAAAAAAAATTAGTTTATTTTTAATTTAGCTTCTGATTTGTTATTTTAATAGTTTCTAGCCCAATTTCAGAGTGAGATTCTTGGTTTTGCAGTGAGAATACTCCGCTAGAGGCCAAAAATATCATATCTATGAAACTCTTATTTTATTTATAATTGATCCTATAATATTTGGAATTATCAAAAAAAATTTTATAGTGAATATATGACGGCGAAAAGAGAAGTTTAGTGTAAATGTAAAATAAAAAGGAAATGCGAATATAAAAATGAATAAAAATACTGGATTATAAATATCATGAATAACAAATGTAAATTTTTTCTTGAATTCTAAGAAGAATAAAATATTTTCCCGCAAATAAATTTAAAAAAAACTATTATCAAAGAGAAAAATGCAAATTTCTAAACATAAATTAATGCATCACAGTATTAGAATAAAGATCAAAAAAATCTAGTAATTAAAACTTGATTAATATTTATAGCTTAGATTGCTTTATAAACGCTATCTAGAAAATTCTTGGAATAATAGCTAAAAGTTATAAAAACTAAAACTAATAACATTCTTATTAATTTTTTCTATTAAAATTAGCATAAATAAATTACATTTATGAAAATAAAATAAAAGCTTGTGTATGCTATTTATTCGAAAGTGATCAAAAATATATAGTGGGTTTTATTAGCTACATTACCTTTATTTCCGATTAAAGTTTTAATATTTTGAATATTAGTTATCCCACAGAGAAAAATTCTATGTACTTTTTGTTTTTTAAGTGACGATGAGATAATATAGTA
>LSSN01002213.1:0-10514 GCA_001970855.1 Smittium culicis | reverse complement strand
GGATTCGACGATATCGCGTTGGTAGATCAGTTTCTGTGAGGATTAAACCCAAAAATCATGCACTGCTTGATGCTATCCGATATTACCAACTCCCTTAAGGAAAATATCAAAATCGCGATTCGGATTGACAATCGCATAACTACAGTATATCAAATGACAAGCACCCCAATCTACGAAAAGAGCCACAAACCATTTAGAAAATTGAATAAAAATGACCTTACTCCAGCTTTTTCCTTAATATCACAGTCACAGGATCCAAAAGTATACATGGAAATTGATTCCATGACTACCAGACCAAGAGGCCTACTCACCGCCAAAGAAAAGGCGAGGAGATATAAGCTGGGAATTTTTTTATACTGCGGAGGTAGCAACCACATTGCTCTAGAATGCACACGCTGCAAGACTCCGGTAAAATTATACACTCAACAGTAATCCGAAAGTTACCGTTGAGTGATATCAAGATATTTAAAAATACGGATAATAATTTTTTAAATCGTTTTACTTTTAAAATAAAAGTATATTCAAATATTTTCAAATCTTTCGTTGATACATTTTGTTTAGTTGACTCTGGCACTACAGAAAGCTTTGTAGACCAGAACTTTGCTCTAAAAAATTTTAATAACCCATAACAAATAGAAGACCCTATAAACATAGAAACTATTAATATGTAATCCTTGACTAATAAACCAGTCTCCAAAATATCTACAGGAATATCAATAATATTTGACCAAATCCACAACGACATGGTAAATTTATACACTATACACTCACCAAACACACCGCTAGTATTGGGACTACCATGGTTAGAAAAAAATAATCCAACAATAAATTGGAAAACACGCGTATTCGAATTCCAATTGGATAGGAAAACTTCACTAAACGCAATCTTTGGGGTTCATGGTGCAGTTAATTCAGAGACAGAATCAGACAACTCTGAATCAGAAGTATTTTTCGATCCGATAAACGACTCACATGTAGAAAAAACTACCACATAATCGGACATATCAACCACACTAACCATAAAGTAACAACCAGAATTAGAAGAGATTAAGGTAGAAGAATCATCACAGGTAGTTCCTGATAAAAAAAATACTAAAAAAATAATTAAAGACAAGACAAATAATGTTATTGGATCCGAGAATATCATTACGCTTCCAAGAGAATACATAGAATTTGAAAGTGTATTCAGCAAAAAAGAAGCCGAAAAACTTCCACCCCATCGTGAATATGACTGTTCAATAGATCTTATACCAGGTACAAAACCATCATGGGTCCCGATATATTCTCTATCGCCGGTCGAAATAAAAGCCCTCAAGAAGTATATCGAAGAAAATCTAAAGAACGGATTCATCAGACCGTCGAAATCTCCGGCGTTTTCTCCAATTATGCTCACTAGCAAGAAAGGTGGTGATCTCAGACTCTGCATAAACTATCGTAAACTAAACGATATAACAATAAAAAATCGTCACCTGCTACCAAGGATTGACGACTCCTTCGACCGCCTAAGTGAAGCCAAAATATTCACGAAACTAGACCTCCAAAGTGTCTACAACATCGTACGAATTCGTACTGGAGACGAATGGAAACCCGTATTTTGATGTCGGTATGAGCATTTTGAATACCAGGTAATACCCTTTGGTCTCACCAATGCCCCCAGCAACTTTTCAGCATTTCATCAATGACATCCTTAGAGATGTGCTAGATGAATATGCCGTCACATATCTAGACGACATCCTCGTATACTCTAATAATGCAGAAGAACATGTACAAAATGTTAAAGCTATCCTAAATAAACACCAAGAAACCCAGTTATACTGCAAACTCGAAAAGTGCTAATTCAACGTAACTGAAGTTGACTTCTTGGGACACGTGGTATCTATTACCGAGATAAAGACAGACCCGGAGAAAATTAAGAACATTTCTGAATCGAAGAAACCTAGTTCGGTCAAGGATATACAAACATTCTTAGGATTTGTTAACTATTACCTCAAATTCATACCCAACCTTTCTCTAATAGCTCTCCCCCTCACGGAGTTAACCAAAACAGATACTGCGTTTACTTGGACTAAAGACTGTGATGAATCCTTCGCGACGCTAGTGAAATCCTTAGTACAATTACCGGTCTAGAAGTATGCAGACCCAGCCAAAAAATACATCGTGGAAACAGACGCATCAGATTATGCTATGGGAGCCGTTCTCTCAAAAAAGAACAAAGATGGAGATCTGCGGCCAATAGCGTACCTATCACAGAAATTCTCAATATCGGAAATCAACTACGACGTCTATGACAAAGAACTCCTGGCTATAGTAACGGCTTTAAAGAAATGGCGCCATTATTTAGAAGGAGCAATGCATGAATTCGCGGTACTCACGGATCATAAGAACCTCGAATACTTCAAAAATGCCAAAAATCTGAACAGAAGCCATGCCAGATGGTCTTTATAATTCTCGATATTCAGGTTTGCTATCGAATACAGACCCGAAAAACTTGGAGGAAAACCTGACGCTCTTTCAAGAAGAACTGAATTCAAAGACAGACAGCCCATGGTATTTAATATTCTAAGGCCATGCCACTTCCTTAGTACAATTATAGCTAGAAGAATCTCAACCGCAAAAATTATTAAGCAAACGGAAAGCGACGTATACGCAAAAGGGATGATTGAAAATCTGAATAAAGACCCTAATATTCAGCTCAAAGTTAGATTATTACTTTACAAGAGTAAACTCTATATACCTGAAAGTATGATTACATATGTAATTATATTACATCATGACTCACAGCTATCTGACCATCGGTATATCTAAAACTATAGACATAATTCGAAGATAATACTGGTTCCCAGGGGTGGATAAGGCAATAGAAAACTATATAAAAACACGCGCCACATGTAACAAATCAAAATCAAAAAAGCATAAAAAACATGGGTTACTTTTGCCATTGTCAATAGCTGACAGTCCATGGACATCAATTGGTCTAGATTTTATTGTGGAATTACAAAAATACAAAGACTATACTACAAAAATGGTAGTTGTTGACCGCTTTACTAAGATGGCAAAGTTTATACCACTTAAGAAGTTGCCAAATTCAAAGTAAACTGTAGAATTACTATTAAAATACGTTTTTTCGCAATATGGATTCCCAAAAGATATCATATCAGACCGGGGAACCCAATTTACTGCTAAATTCTACCGAAGACTTATGAAACTATTTAAAATTAAAGTCAAGATGTCTTCAAGTTTTCACCCTGAAACGGACCGCCAAACCGAAAGAATAAACCAGATACTGGAACAGTACCTCCGATGCTACTTTAACTACCAACAATAGGATTGGTACAATCTGATAAATCTAGCAGAGTTCTCTTACAATAATGCAAAGCACAGTTCAACCAAATTTACACCATTCTTCGCACTGATGGGGTATGACCCCCGATTCACAACTATCTCCGGATATGCTTCAATCGTGCCTGATGCGGAATCACTCCAAACTAAAATAAAGTTGACATACGAAACTCTAACAAGAAACTTAAACCGCGCAGTGGCTAGTTAAAAGATCTATGCCGACAACAACAGAATCGAAAGGGAAGCTTTCAAAATAGGAGAAAAATTCTGGCTCAACTCCAAAAACATCAAAACAAATAGTCCTAGCAAAAATTTAGACTATAGATTCTTAGGATCCTTCAATATTATAGGTAAAATTAATAATGTAGCTTATAAAATAGATCTTCCTGCCAGAATGATAATACACCCAGTATTCCATATCTCATTGATAGAAAAACATCAAGAGAACACTATAACTGATAGACCCCCTGAACAACCTGAAAATTATACAGCCGACTCACAGGAATAAATTATAAAAAATATCTTGGACTCACGATTTCATTAAGGAAAACTCCAATACTTAATTCAATACAAAAGTACATCACACTACGACAGATCGTGGGAATATTCAAACGAAATTAATAATTCTCTACTGACTACAATCTTCCATCACGATTATCCCACTAAGCCAAACCAACAATCAATCACCCCAATTCGCAAGAAAAAACCAAAAAAATTACCTGCGCCGGAAAAAATCCGCCTCAAATTCAACAAAATTACGCCCGCCAAAGGTAGGATCCCCCAAAGCAGCTTGCGGCGTGGAAGGAAAGGAGGGAGGGGAAGGGGCGGGCAAGGTAAGAATGAAGGGGGGTGGCTGGCGCCGAAATGGAATTTCGGCGCCAGCGAAAATTTTTTATGATTCTTACCATCAAGTATGCCTGTACGCCATCCTCAGCCCCCAGGATCGAACCTTTTGAAGAGGAAAATAGTGTCATAATATCATTTATAATATAACTTTAAATGCCATAATTACATTGGTAATGGCCCAATCTACTAGCTAGTTATTTATACTTCTCATTTTTTACCAAAGTTACATTTCTATTGGCCCATGTCCCCCAGGTTCATCTAAACCCATTTCCTCACCAAAATCTACTATCAAATATATTCCCTATTTATACTCAGTATAATCCTTTCATGAAAAGGTTATGCTGTTCAACAAGTTTTATCTTCTTAGCTAAATATCTCTTATTAAAATAAACTCTATTAAAATCATTATAATTGCAAATCATAAGCCATCACAAATCCAGTCTTGACAATATTATATATATAATTTTCGATTATACTAATTTATTTTTAGTTTTATAGCTAAAAAAAAACGATTTAAAAAAATGTAAATTTATTTGTTAAAAGTGGATTGTACCATTTTCGTATTTCAAAATGCGTAATTCATTTTTTAATTTTAATGATTTGGAATAAGATAGAGGTGTTTGTACACTGATAATACGTTTATACTTAATTTATTATTTGTGCAATATACCTATTAATCATGTTAACAGATGCTCAATAATCAATATAAACCCTTGGTGTAGACCAAAGCTTCAACAATTTATACTTAGCAATTTTTTTGATTAAATTAATAGATTATTGAATTCTGAAGAGATAGAGTCATCAATGAATTTTTTTTTTCTTTTACTTAAGATGCTACAAAACATACAATCCTTTTATTCATATACAAGTATGTCTAAAATAGTGTATAGCATATCTAAATCGTATGGATAAGTATGCAAAAAAACTTTCAATAAAGCTCTTTTGGCCTTAAAGGGTTTGATTAGGTAAAAGGGGTGGGCATAAGAATATTTTGTTTTCTTGAAATTGTATATTTTTTTAAATTATTTTACTGATTTTTTTTAATGAAATTTAGTTTCGTTGCCTAGCTAAAGCCTGGTCAAACTTCAGGTCAAATACATTCTACTGGTTTTAAAGATTTGTTATTATTGGTGAAATTTGATATTTGACTCTAAAAGCTATTGGCTATATATAGAAATGCGCATTTTTAAAAATATTTACCTATTGGTTAATTTATAAAATAATGAAAACATTTTAAAGCTGTTTTTTAGAGAAAATTTGGCCCCTGAAAGAATTAAACCTCAATCGAATAAATAAATTTAGTTTTTTAAAGAGTGTTGGACGGGAAAAGGATAACAAAAAAAAAAAAGTCAGCAAAATTTCAGCCAATCTATAAAAATCTCAGACAAAACATATTACTGGCTATATATTACTACTCATCCAATAAAAACTGACAATAAATTTTTATATCCAATTATTGACTTTAAAATATTTATTATGGCACCGCCCACTATTTAGGATATATATAGTCGTAGGTTCATGTAAAATAAAAGCTTATTATTGCTGGGAAAAAGGAGTAGGCAGCCTATTTGCTCAATAGATTGATTAATCGTTATGATAAAAAAATTAGATTTTATTGGTCTATAACATATGGTATAACCTTTGATCCATTGGATATGAATGGTTTATACCTTAATAATATGCTATTGGTTTCTAACAGCTATATTTAATTTAAATAGGCTGATTTATCTCGAAAAAATTCACGACGACAGATTTAACAGAAAGATATAAGTCTCTATGGTATCTCTAAATAAAAATTAAAAGAATAGGTATTTTGTAGAATCATTTTGGCTAGCAAGAGCAGGAAGTCGAGAAGTTTAGTGTTCAACTTACACTATAAGGCATAAGAAATAAAGCCAATCAATAAAAGGACATAAGATTTGTACTTTTTTATTTTTACGAGGAGAAAAAAGCGGTGTCAGCTAATTAAATAACTTGCAGCAAATAAGAATACGCACACATATAAATTTTGGCCAATAAGCTGGAGCTCCCACTAAGATAAAGAATAGAGCGATTAAATTAAAAAAAAAAGAAATAGAGTGAAATAATCCCCTATTATTCATTTTTTTATCTATTGACTACTCAAAAATTTCAACAAATAACAATTATTGCGCAACAAAGAATAGCCAGCTTGATACTTATTTTCCAGTTTTTTTATGTTTAGCTCTTGTTAATTCGCTTTTGTAAAAACCGAAATATAAAATGAACCGATTGAACTTTGCAATTTCGACAAGCATCAAGCGCGTGTCCGGCATCCAAGCAAGCCCATCGCCATTCGCAGCTGCCGCCAGCAGACTCGCGCGCGTCCCCGCTAACGCGCGCTTCTACGCCGTCAAGAAGGAGTACTACGTCGACAAGGACGCGCAGATCGGCGACTACCCCAATTTGCCTTGGATCAAGGCCGAAGAGAAGACGCCTTACGGATGGTGGGACAGACAGAACAGACGCAATTTCGGCGAGGTCGTCCACGAACACGAAGACATTTTGGGCATGCAGTCCAACTCTGTCTACTACCATCCCCCATGGAGCAAAGTCCTGCTCCAATGGGTTAGTTTCGTCTCCCTCCTAGCCAGCGGTGCCTTCTTGGTTTACTATATCGTGCCCCCTCCTGTAGCTGTAAGTTCTCACTTTTACTTCCCCAAAACTCCCCTTCTATATCACCTTCATACTTGTCATTCTACTTTTTTTCATTTTAATTTGCCACTCCTCTTTTTATTTTAATCTCATTTTTCTTTTCAAATTCAGGTTCCTAAATTCTACCCATTCAACGGTTTGGAAAAAGAGATGGGCGGTTGCAAAGTAAGTTTCCCTCCCCACTTTCCCATAATTTCCTTAACTTTTTATCAGTTCTTTTTTTTTTTTTGCCTTTGCCTTCATTTTTCATCACCCTTTTTTCCGCCTTATTATTTATTTTAGAACCGATCTTTGACCGACTCTATCGAATTAGCTAACAGCAAACTCTAAATTCCCCCCCAATTTTTTTTTTCTCACTTGTCCTTCAAATTTATCAAAAATATCCTTTCCCCCATTTTTGAATAATCTGCCATTTTTTATTATTAATAATAAGCAAAATAAAACAATTTTCCTTATATATTTACAGTATTGAATTTCAAAAAAACTTGATATTTTTTTTAAAATTTTTATTAGTTTAATTTATCAAAAGAAGCAAATCATGTTTCTTGTAAAAGAATAAAAAACATGATTATCAAAAATCTCTGAAGAAAAAATAAGAAAAAATACTTTATTTTTATTATCTCAACCTCCTAATAAAATTAAACGATGATATAAAAAGAGTAAGAGGTCTATTCGGATTTGGTTTTGACCTAAAAAAAGAAAAATTATAAAATGCGGTTGATACAATATACTTGTTAATCTTAATAGCACCAGATAAATAATGTGGCTATGAAGCAGAAAAATCAACTAAAACAATTAAACTAACCTTTTTTTGACTGAAACTGGAGCGGGCGCTGAAAATTGATAGTGAAAACATAGCAAAAATAAACAGGGATACTAGTACCGGTTTAACAATTTGGTTATAACCTGGAAGCTTGTAAGAAACCTACGAAATTAAAATAAAAAAAAAAGAAAAGACTCATTAAAGTACGAACCATTATAGTAAATCATACTTAAAAGTGAGAGGTATCGATAAAAGTAATATAACAAGGGCTTACAATTATCGGTGTAGAAAGCTCAGTAGAAACATTTTTCTTTTTGATTAAAACTTGTTTCCTGCCGAAAAAGTCGAGGTGCTTATAAACAGTAGAAATAGTTTCTGAATCAACATCAAAAGGAATGATTGTTTTGATATCAGTGGCACCTTCAGGCAAAACAACAACTAATTCATAGTAGTCAGAACCAATGTCCATGTACAGTCCCATGAAATCTATCTTCAAGTTGTATACACCGGTGTTCGAATCGTAGCGCAAGAAGTTAGATAGTTTGGAGTAATAACCAGCATTAAAGCCGTACTTCCATCCCCCCATAATAGAGTATCTTGGATTGATTTGAAGAATTTTGAAGCTGCTGCGACCAGATTTTCTAGGGATCTCTGAAATGGCGGAAGTTGAGACATTTCCATTTCTATCAGTGTAAAAAATGTTATGAGCGTCGAAAGGAATGGCGGTGTTTAAACCAATAAGAGAGTTTTTAGTTTTTTTTAAGAAGGCGTTGAGGTAAACTTTTGATTTATCATAATCGGTTATTCTTGGGGAGTCATTAACAAGAACATTGTTGTCAGCTACGCTTAAAGTGTTTGAGAAGTGACTGATGGTAATGACTCTTTTGGAAGAGGCAAATCTGCTGTGTGCAACAGTATCGTGAAAGATAACGCTGATTACTGCAGTTTCAGAAATATCTTTGTCCAAGTATGGGCCGTAAGTTAGCTCATTATTTTTAATAGCAACGGGACTAGGTTTATCAGAGTGTGAAAGCGTAACGGAGTTTGGTAAGCTGAAATTTATAAGAGAGATAGTTAGCAAATAATGATAAGTGTAAATATCTGAGAAGAGAATAATGAGGGATATGAAATATACAATCAAATTCAAAAATGAAAGAAAAATAGAGATTTACGTGAGGATAGTTTTCTGTTTTTTTGTTTGGTATAAGGATTCAAGATAGATATTTCTTGAATATTTGTAGTAGGCGTCATCATCAAGACTAATTTCTTCAGGGTATGCTTCGAATTTCCTTGTAAAAGTAGCCTCGATCTTGATGCTAGCTTTCTCGTTAGGTTTTAGGGGAGTTGAAAATCTAACGCTATACTCATCAGCTTTTCTATTTTTTAAATCAAGTAAGAAGGAAGAGTTAAGACATGTATAAAAAACTGGTAATAAAATGGGGGAGGGGGATGATATGTGTAGATGTATATTGGACATGGGGGAGGGAGGGTAATTAAGAATATTAAAAAATGAGACACTAACCTTTCTTCGTTGTAACCAAGCTTAGTGACTAAAAGGGGGTCGGAACTCTTGATATCAATAGCAGACAAAACAGACAATCTAGACTTGACGTTATCAGGAACCAAGAAGATGTAGTTGCTTTGGTCAGCATTTCCAGAGTTCAAAGCAACGAGTCGAGTTTTTTCGCGGGTTACTAGTGCCTTGAGATCGATATCTCTAATTACGTTTACATTGACTAAATTTGCAGCAGATAGGAGCGAGAGAGCGAAGAGGATCGCGAGTTGTAACAGAGCAGAATTGGAAAAAAATCTCATATTGATATGATATTTACTCTGACCTGGAACAAATAAGTATAAAGCAAAATATAAATAGATAATTAGATAATGAAGATAATAATTGCAATTGATTTAGTCCTTGATGCGTGGGAGATGAGGTTGACAATCGAATCGATAATAGGAAGCAAAAAAGAAATTAAAATAGCAGATTTTTTACCAGTGGAGAGCAGGATCAGGATATAGTTAAAAGTAGTTGGTTGAAAATACGGGAGTCTTGAGGTACTTTTTTTTTCCGCTATTGATCAAATGAGCCTTTTTTTAAAAAATAAGATAATAATTGAATACAAGCCTTCTAAAATTAAACAATCCTGAAATATTGGAGCTAATTAACCTTTTTTTAAATTTTAGCACTTAAATCACAGCTCTTATTTTATTGGACCACTTTTCATCAGCGTTTTATTCGTTTTGATAAATAAACCAATAATATCAGTCAAAGTAATTCGATTTGTATAACTCGCTGGTTTATGGCCTATTTATATGTCCCTACTCTAGCAAAAAATAAGTACAGTAATTCGTGCAGAGAATTAATATTAGCATATCGCAATAGTTAGCCAAAATAGTCTAGCGTTATATCCCTTCCCTCCTCTTCGCCGCTGCAATTATACTTCGAGCTTACAATTTACTCTACTACTTTTATATATGTATTCCTCTACGGACAACCAACCAGCCAGCAATAATAGATCTTCGCTTTATTTAAAAAGTCGATAACGCAGATTTTGTTAAAGAGTTATCTGCTGTTTATTCTATAAGTATAATTAAGCCACTAATATCGCACCAGCACACTGTCTGCCAATAGTCATGCCCAATATCATCACTGCCCACCGATGATTTGCTACGAACCATCCTAAATCCCACTTTTATTTTTATTATTTTCCTTATTTTTTTATGTCTCAGAGAGTTTAATAAACAAATCTTAAAAGAGTACAAAAAACTGTTAAAAATTATTAGAAAAATATCTTTTAAACCGATCCTTCTCCGCCGCGTCCCAAATCCTACTTCACACTAAAAAAAATTCGTATATATGTTTTAAAGATACTGAAAGCTTCATTCAAACATG
>LSSN01002211.1:0-18474 GCA_001970855.1 Smittium culicis | reverse complement strand
ATAATAATAATAATAATAATAATAATAATAATAATAATAATAATAATAATAATAATAATAATAATAATAATAATAATAATAATAATAATAATAATAATAATAATAATAATAATAATAATAATAATAATAATAATAATAATAATAATAATAATCCTGAGCTGTTTTTATCAAATCACTATTTTAAAATTTAAATTATTAGAAAGGTGTGAGAACGTTTTAAATTTTAATATTTATTATATTCCATATATCTTTTAGACTTACACGGGTGGTATATTATTTTTTATCTAAAAAAACATAACAAACTATATTAAATAGTAATACTTTTATTCCGAGGTATTAATAAATTTTGGTTTATATTAAAATAGCTCCAAATAATCCATTTACTTATAAATCATAAATGAATTAATAAATAAATTCATTTATGGAGTGTTTGACGCGAAAAAATAAACAAACAAAATACAAGATTCTCATTTTAGAAAGAGATTTTTTTCAACAATAAAATATCAGCTTGATTTAAACTTTATCACGTTTACATAAAAACTATTCTTTACTTTATTCTTACTATTTGTCTCCATTCTTATTATCACTATCATAATTTCTAGATACTAAAAAATATTTTAAACTAAAATTATGGAATATTTATCATCACGGAAAAGGTATAAAAACCCCTTCAAAAAATTTTATAGTTGAGAAAATTTAATAAATGAAATCCAAATTTAAAACTAAAAAAAAACAAAAAAAACAAAAAAAACAAAAAATCTGCTTATTGAATAGTAAAACACATATAGTGCCATAACAGGTTATAATCGGCGACATATAATTCATAGGTAGACTTATAAAACATCAGAAATAAAATAATCTCTCAAGAAAGATTTATACATGCTTTTGTTATTTTATGCATTGTAATTTAATGAATTTTTTGAAATTTTTTAGTATGGTATAAAGAAAATTTTTGTAAAGAATAACTAGCAATAATTTCAAAAAAAATTTTATGGACATATGAAGATAATAACCATCTTTAAGATAGTAATAGATAAAATATTATTAGTTAAAAAATATTTCTATTGAAAATTTATAAATCATAAATCAAAACTCTATATATAAACTACTTTTTAAATTAAATAAAGTTTCGAAAATTTATGAGTAAAATATAAATATCCTAATGTGACGAATAAATTTCATTTATTAGTAATAATTAAACTCATCCAGTTTCCTTAAAATATAAAGATATTTGGTTAAAGTAATCGAAGTATCACATATAAATGCATTATCTCTCTTATATGAAAACAAAAGAGGTACCATACTGAATTTTCTTTCAAGCACGTATAATACGAAGGGTTATTATAGCGACTTTTTTTTTGCCTATATCTACCCGGTTCGTAAAGTAAAATAATTTTTTATTCACTTTTAAAATACAAAAAACACGATTTTTAAAATAATTAATATTGTACAATTCTGAATCATAATTAAAAATTAGAGTGATAATTATTCAAAATATCAAAAATTTTATATTTTATATTTTAAAGCAACCATTAAAGTTCTACATCTTCAGTTATATGTTTGGATGGATATGATTATATAGCTATTTGAATGTTAAAATATATATAATGTATGACTGTATTAAATAAAATCATGAAAATGTTTAAAATAAATAAACTGACTGAGTAAAGATTATTTATAGAATTAAATGCCGATGGATTAACCTCATACAGACAGAATAAGTTAAATTTTATCAAAAGGAACGTAAATATACGTAAAAAAATGCGAGATTCAGAATTAATAGAGTACTTGAAGGATAAAGAATTTCATACCAAAAAAAATACGCATAAAATAAAAAAAATGATAAAAAATTTTTATTTTTATTTTTAAGAAATATAAATTTAAATTGAAATAAAATTAATAAATGGCAGATTCTTTACAAAGAGAGCACTAATATGTTTAAAGAGTTACAGTGCACGCAATTTCATAATTAATTAATAACCAGTATATAAAATATAGTATTTTTTTTTAGCAAATAATACTTGTATATTTAGATTGACTATTTTTCACATTCGTCCGAACAGTCTTGACTGTTCTTCGGGACCGAAGGTCCTCTCAATGATTGGTGGTAGGCCTTTCAGGCCGAATTTCACTTTTATTGGTAGATATAAATAGAGTTTAATAAGTAAATTAAGATATAATATAAGATATAATATAAAAGGAACCCCATAAACCCTTGGAACTATTAGCCATTTCTAAAGCCGCATTTCGCGCTAAATAATTATATAAACCCTTTAAAAAAAATTTTTTTTAAAAATAAAATGAAAAATGAGCAACAACAACCAGAACAGAGTATTGCAGCTCTTCACCTTGAAATTAAAGAACTTAAAGCATCTCTTAGTAGATGTAAAGACGCTGGTAACGCCACTTCAGAAGGTGAAGCAGTCCCGGTGGAAAGAATATACAACACCGAATTTGAGTTATATAAGCAAGGAAAATGGGACCTCAACCCAGATACCCATGGATGGGTATCAAGACACGACTGTAAACACAAGCTTTCCACATAGTCTATCTTAGCAATCAAAAACAGGCACCCTATACCCAGTGGAGGACACTTCAAAAGCAATAAAGTTAGCATAAACTTCAAGCTCAACATTCAAGCTTCGAAAGAAAACAAGTTGCTGTCAGAAGCAGAACAGCAAAGCTTGGAACTTGAAAGAATCGGCTTGCTTATCGAAGATATGTCAAGAGAGTTTAGCCAAATCGACAATCCGACCGAATCCGAAACTAAAAAATTTTCTGAAGCGATGTATGGAAGCTCCCAAGATCTTGTCAGACTGGGGTTCAGTTACGCCATAAATGGAAGATTACCAGACGCGTGTGTATCTCTCAAGCCGCGGGATACGATAAAGATATCGCAGTCTCAGTACCCGAATCTAGTAGCCCCGAATTCCAGTACCTGTTCTCCAAAGATGTTATGGAACGCATTAGTAAATTCATTCAGGATGAAAGACATCATAGTCTGATCAAAAATAGCTCTCTCCAACAAAACGGGAACAAATTACTCCAGGAAAACGTACCAACTGTACCAAAACAACTTCGGATACTTTGAAAGCTTCGGAAACAGATTTAATGGCCAGAAATAATGGAATGGAAGCTCTAAATGGAATATTAAATATTCTGAAAGTAGCTATAATCAACATTAAAGCAACATATTTGGCTATAGCCCCACCAAAAAAACAAAAAGAAACTTAAAAACCTTCGATAAAATCTCCCGGGGGTTATAGAACAGATTGTAGAAGAATCTCTGAGCTCCAAAAAACTTGGATTGTGACAAACATAACTTCGATATTCGACTCCAGTCCAACACAAAAAATTTACGGAGAAAAAGAAATCACTTGCTTTACCATTAAAAATATTAGATCCAATTTCAGCATAGCAAGAATTCCGATTGCTCCATGGCCTTTCAAAGCGCCTCAAAAAATGAGCAAAATACGTGAAAATTCCATGGGTGATCGAAATTCTCAGAAATGGGTACAAAATTTCATTTTACCAAAAGCCGACACCCATACCTCATAAAAAAATACTGCTTACCAGTGGCCCACATTATGAACATAAGCTCCATGGTGTAACAATACGAAATACTTGGAACTATTCAAAAAGAAAATTTCTCAAACACAACCTTCGTGTCACCGATATTTGAAAAAGAAGAGACAAGGAAAATACTACCTCTATTATACATGGCTTATATAAAAGAAATCATAATAAAAGAAAGCTTCAAAATAGAAGATGTGAGGTCTTTAAGAGAATTAATAATTACCGGGAATTACATCGCAAAATTGGACCTAAAATCGGTCTATCACTACATACCACTCAACCTCGAGCCCACAAAAATGTGCAAATCCATGAGCCAAAATGTGGTGTACGAATTCCAGTCGCTAAAATTTGGACTAATGACTGAAACTTGAGCGCTTTCAAAGATAATGAAAGCAGCCATCGAACTGCTAATAGTGATAGGAATTCGTCTTATATTTTAAATTGAAGGTGTAGCTACTCTGGGTACATCCGCGGCAGAGTGCCTCCAATACAGAAAAATTACCCTGAAACACTTGGAAAATTTAGGGTACACAATCAGCACCGAAAAATCGGTAACAACGCCCAAAACTGCTCAGAAATTTCTGGGGTTTCTCTTCGACACAGCGAAGATAACCATTCACTTAACTCAAGAAAGAACGAAAAAAAATCCGCCAGGAAGTTCGCCATGCACGCCATCGAAAGTTGACAACAAGGCAGGTTATGGGAGAAAACGCGCTGTTCTCCCCAGCAGCAACTACCATAGGACCAGCTGCGATAAAATCCTGGGAGCTCCAGATGGATATCTCAAAAGCACTAACCAAATCACACTACCGGTACGACTCCCCTTGTCCATTATCGGAAAACACCATAAAAGACCTGATATGGTGGGAAGAGCAGATAAATATATGGAACAGTTCCCCAATGATGCTGAAACCATGGACCCAAACGCGCCCGTATCTGCTACAACGGATGATTCTGGGACTGGATGGGGTATAACGAGCGACATTGTGACTCTCGGTCGAACTTGGGGCTCAAGAATGAGGCTAGAATCGTCGAATTACAAAGAATTTTACACTCTTTTACATGCTCTAAGGTTGCATTCGACTTACTGGAAGAACCAAGAAGCCCGTATGTAAACAGAAATATTACCACAAAGGCAATATATCAGAACGGGGGCACAACAGCAAACAGGAAGCTCCTCGGGTTAGCGAAGGAGTGGTGGGACATAATAATGTCCAACAACATACGTGTAAATAATACCCACATAGCGGGAAAAAACAACATTCAGGTGGAATGGTTGTCACGGAATGCGGACAAGCATTGGGAATGGATGCTGCCCAAACGCTTGTTCAGCTTAGTAAACAAACTGTGGGGCCCATTTAAAATAGACTTATTTGCATCAGTGATAATCCACCAGCTGTCGAGATATTATTTCCAGTCACCAGATCCACAATCTCTGGGAACAGATGCTCTTCTTCACCATGGCCAAAAACAGGAGCATATGCGAACCCCCCTCCAGTTTTAATTTTACCGACAATCAGGCGGGTTATTTTAGAGAAAATAAATATGAGAATAATAACTCCCAATTGGAAAATCCAACCATGGTATTCAAAACTAATGAATATAACGACCTGCGAGACAATAATACTGAAATCAGCGCACTCACAGTGGGAAATGTGCGTTTGGAAAGTGTCGGGGTCACAGGCGTCGAATTATCTGAGCAAGCAGAAAAATTGATATCTAACACTATTAGGCCAAATACAAAAAAAAATTACTCACTAGGTTGGAAAAAATATTGCGAGTGGTCTATCAGCAAAGGAATAGACCCCAAAAAATAAGAAGCAGTTAACCTAGAAAATTTTCTTGCCTCGCTTAAACTTTCAGCTCCGTCTATCTCAATATATGCTACAGCAGTTTCAGATAGGTTGTTAACACTATATCCAACCGGAAAGCCTATAAAAATGGGTAGAGGAATTAATAGACTGCTATTAGGACTAAAAAATAACATTATATATCGCCCAATAAACACCCCAACTTGGGGTGTATGTTCGATGCTAGAAGTACTAAAGTCATGGGGAGAAAACAATAAAATTCCACTGTTACAGCTAGCTAAAAAATGTGTTATGTTATTGGCGCTTTCAACTTCATGGAGACCTCGAAGTGAAATTCAAGTAATAATGAGGTCTGAAATAATCAAAGGAAAAAAATAATGCGTTGCTTTTACACTGTCCAAAGCATAAAGGTAAAGGATCAAAGTCGATATGGCTAAGCCCATACAACGAAGACCCTAGTATATGCCCAGTAAGAACGCTTGGAAAATACTTAGATTTGACAAAAGAACATGTTACTGGGAAATTCGAAAACACCATGTTTTTCATTACTTCACCAAAAGTAAAGCCTGCTTCAAATGACACTATATCCAGATGAATATAGTCAACAATACAGCTCTTAGGATCAAAAAATAGTGTACATAGCACCAGAGAAGTTTCTTTTACAAAAGAATTTAACTCAGGCGTAAGCATAAAAGATTTGATGCAACAAGCTGATTGGAAAACCGAAAATACTTTTAAAAAGTATTACTTCAAACTAGACAATAAAATAGCGTACAGTTCTACCTCACCAATTTTTAGAGCGACAAACACACCAATCATTGAGAGGACCTTCGGTCCCGAAAATGATCGGACCCGCCCTCCGCATCCCAAAGGCAAAATTGCATCGTTCTATATGTGCTATACTTTAGAAAAGACTAATAGTTCCAAGGGTTTATGGGGTTCCTTTTATAGTATATCTTAATTTATATCTTAATTTACTTATTAAACTCTATTTATATCTACCAATAAAAATGAAAATCGGCCTGAAAGGCCTAATACCAATCATTTTCGGGACCTTCGGCCCCTCGAACAGTCTAAATGCTTTTTCGTCACTGCCAATAATATTTAGTACAAATGAGTGCCCAAGCCAATAAAATTAAACTTCAACAAACTGCTCTCTTCGTCTAGAATCTCCCAAATAGTAAAATTAAAACTTATTTCATGTTCAGCCAATAATAATGCCATAAATAGAAAAAATTAGCAAACTATACTGCCCCCTTCATTTCAACACTTTTTCTTTTTTTTTTATAGTACTATTTATTTATTTGTTTTTACGGTAATAAAAATAATATGTTAGAGATAAAGATGATTAAATTTAGGGAGAGACAGGTATAGTGGAGACGTATTTAGCTACTGTTAAAGGTAACTTTCCCGCCTGGCTCTATAGAAAACCAAAGGGTTTTTATTTTGATCCAGGTGTCTCTTTTCTTTTTGTGTTTAAGGTCTCTGATAATTTTTTCTTTTAGGTCATATTTCCACCTTATGAATATTCCTTTGGCAGGCAGAATAGTTTTTGTTAACGCAGCTTCAGTTTTGGCCCTGTAAATGTTCCAAATGGCTAAACCATAGAGTATCTCAACGTTAGGAAATTTTTTTTTAAATGGCTCTAATAAGTCAAATATTATATCCACGGTCATTCTACTGGTTAAACTAGTATCTAATGTGGATTTTTCGTTTATAAACTGACAAATCAGCTTCCAGAAATCATTGATTCTTATACAGCCAAAGTATATATGTGTTATATTTTCTTTTCTAGTTTTGCATACTTTAAATTCTTGTGATTGGTCATATTGACCATTATTCCATATTCTTAGTTTTTCACCTGTGATTAGAGCGTTATGAAAAAGCATATATAAGTGACTTGTGATTTTTGGCTCTAGGTCTATTTTGTGAATTTTTGTCCAATTGAATACTGGTACAATATTAGTCGTTTTACCAATAGAGTCCCACTTCGGTTGTACTATTGGTTCTTTTCTGTATTTTAGGTCGATAATTTTTCTAACAAATCGATTTTCCCATTTATCTATTGGTTGGTTATTAATTTTAAAGTTTTCTGAGTGTATTTTATAGGAGTGAGCGAATTCTTTATCGAACCATTCATGTTTCTGTATTAAGTTTATGTTAATAGTTATTGGTTTATTATTGATATTAATTAAATATATAAAATCCGAATCATCATCCCAGATTAACTCCATTTTGCTATAAATTCGCCATAGCTAGATATATTATTTTTTAGTAGCCACGATTGGTCTTTTTTAGTTAGGTTGGTGTTGATTATTTTATTTAATTTGTTTAGCCCAAGCATTTTTATTTTTTCGTAAGGCCAATTGGCTATGTCAGATTCGTCTATTTCGTATATGTCGTTTGATAATTTTATCGCTTCTCTCCACATTGGTGGAAATTGGTTGATATTTTTTCTTTTTGTTTTTATAGCCAATAAATCAAGATAATTTTCATTTTCTGTGTACTTATTGGAGATAAATTGAAGGTTATTTAACGCTGATTCTCTCCAAATACATTTCTTATTACCAATCAGATCATTATACCATTTCATAAATATTGTTTTTGATTGTACTATTACGTTTAATAAGCCTAGGCCTCCATTCTTTTTATCCAATTCTATTGTATCTAATTTTATCTGTGCTTTTTTATTGCTCCAAATAAAATTTTTTACCTTTTTTTTAATTAATGATAAAAAATCTTTTTCAAAAGCTACTATGTGTGCAGCGAACCATAGTTTTGAAAGTAGAAAAGTATTAACCAGTAACACTTTCCCTTTAAGTGATATTTTCCTGTTATTCCAGCTTTTTATTTTTTCAGTAATATTATTTGATAAAGCTTCTTGGTTTTCTTTATATGCAATTCCCAACGAATTAAAAAGTATACCTAAATATTTAAATGTCTCATTTTGTGGTAAACATTTTTTTACTAGTCAGTCATCTTTTGGAGCGCCTATTTTTAGGTGTATTGTTTTTTCTACATTAATTTTAGCATTCGAAGCTAGCGAATGGAGCTTAAGAGCATCATTAATTAATATTTCTTCATTGCGGCCATTAATACCTATTAGCAAATCATCAGCATATGCTAGGATTTTGAATCCTTTATTCGTTACTGGGATTCCTGAAATTTTTTTTTCAATCAATAGTATTAATGGTTCTATTATGCAATTATATAAAAGTGGAGATAATGGATCTCCTTGTCTTAGTCCTTGCTTGATACAAATTGGTCTAGTTCTTTTTCCATTGATAATAATTGATGTTTTTGACCCATAATATATGTTTTTTATTCTTTCTATAAACAACTGGCCAATACCAAACTTTTCAAGGCACCTGAATAAATATTTCCAGTCGACTCTGTCATATGCTTTTTCTTGGTCCACTAATAACATATATCCGTTTGTAATTTCCGGATTCATTTTACTGATTTCCAATAAGAAATTAACTGAGTGGATATTATCAAAAATGCTTCTTTTTTTTATGAAACCAGATTGGTTTTCATTTATTAATTTTCCAATAAATTTTTGAAATCTATTTGTGAGAATTTTAGTATATATTTTTTCATCAGTATTTGATAGAGTTATTGGCCTATAATTTTTTAAATTTGAGTTATCTGCTTTTTTTGGAATTAGGGTTATTAATGATCTGCCTATAATACTATTCCATTTGTTCATTTCATTTGTATTATTAAAGATAGCCTTCAGGTGTTTGGATATTATTTTTTTATATTTTTTATAAAATTCAAATGATAGACCATCTGGACCTGGTGATTTGTTATTAGGCGAATTATCAATTGAGAATTCTATTTCTTCTATTTCTATTTCTTTATATAACTCTGGAGCCTCTTTTGGTGTTAGCCTTTTTTTAATTTGCTGGGATAGTTTAATTTGGCTTTTGGGGCATGTTTCACCCCTATCAAGAGTTTTGAATAAAATCCATGGCATATTTCGTTGATTTTTGTTGGATCATTTATTAGTTCTCCATTTTTGTTGAGCAATGACTCTATTCTATTTTTACTTTCTTTTGTTTTTAATAGACCAAAGAAGTACTTATTGGATTTTTCACCTTTTTCTGCCCAATTAGTCCGAGAGCGGACAATAACCCCATCTAGTTGTTTCTTTTTTATCATTTTTATTTTATTCTCATTAGTTAGAATTTCTTTGCTGTAAGTTTGTATTACAGCTGTGCTAGCATTTGATCTTTTTATTAATGAGTTATATGTTTTATTTGTTAGTTGTAATATCTTAATTTTGGAATTTTTGGAGTTTAATTTGCCAAATTTAATGAATAAATCTTTGCAATTGCTTTTAATTAAAGCCCATTCGTCAATTGTTGTGCATTTCATTGATAATACTTTTGATGTTTTATTTGAGATTTCCAATTTATTAAGTAAGCTTGAGTTAAGCTTCCAATTTTCTTTATTAGTATTTCTATTATTTGACCAATTTTTTAAACTAATGGTAATACATTTATGATCTGAAAATTCTGTTGATGTAATTTCTTTTATTTTACAATTTTGGAGAATATTATTCGGTATTAAAATATGGTCAATTCTGGATTTATATCTTCCAGAATATTCCTCCCATGTATAAATTATGTCACTGCCATTTAGTTTACTTAGCAGAATTAATAAACCAAACGTATTGATTAGCTCCGCCATGTTTACCCATTCCTTTTTAGAAGTTATTCTAGGTGGAGATCTATCATTTATTTCATCTTCAACCATGTTCATGTCTCCCATGACTGTTATTTCTTCATCTCTATTTTTAATAGCCAATAGTTTTTCTGTTGTAAAATCTATTAATATTTTTCTCTCGCGTTCGTTGTTTGATAAATATAGGTTTACTATTCTTATTTTTTTATTCTGTGTTTCAACCAATGTTATGTTTATTCTACCTTCGAAATATATTAGCTTTTCCAAAATTTTATATTTACTATTATTAATAATTGTCGCAGTATATTTTGACCAGGATACCAATCCGTTCCAATAATTGGTCCAAAATGGTTTATCTAGATTTTTTATATTAACTTTTTGTATACAGATTATATCTGACTTAACAATTTTTTTTAAATAAGTGAATAGTCTGTCTTTTTTTTTTTTTTGTTACAGGATATTCCATTCACGTTGAAGGTTGATATTTTTATATTTTCCCATTTTTTTCTTTCATTTTTAAGTTTTCCAATTTTTTTTCTTTCATTTTTATATTTCCCCTTTTTTTTTCTTTCATTCTTTTTAAAATTTATTTGTATAATTTTATTTAATTTAATTCCATTGATGCTTCTGCAGTTTTATTATTTTCCTTATTTTCATTTTTATCTTTGATTATTATTTTTTCTTGAGTTAGTTTCCCATCCTTTTCTTCATCAAATACCACGAATATACTCTTCGAGCTATTACTTGTATTCGATTTTAGCAGTTCAGGTAATTTTTTTGGAATAATTTTCTGTATTTTTTTTGTTTTTTGTATTTTATTAAATGTACTTTTACATTAATATTATTATTTTTATACTTTGCTAAATTTTTTAGTTTCGGGATTGAATATATATCCCTGCGATATAGACTTGTTTCCTCATGGTTTGAGGCGTTGCAAATAAAAGTTAAGTCTCTTTCAATATTTTTTATATAGTTAATTTTTTCTTTAACTATTTTTTTATTAACTATTTTTGTATCTGTCTTTAGTTCTGACTTGATATCTTCAGGAATTTTTGGATTCTCTTTCAGAGTTTCTATATCAGTGAATTTGACTTTATCACTCTCAGTTATACTAGTTTGATTTTTTTTAACATTATCTTGAATTTTTTCTTCATTATCTTGAATTTTTTCTTCATTATCTTGATTTTTTTTCGCCAATAAATATTTTTTTAATATTTTTTGGGGTTGATACCCTATTTCTTTTCCATTTTTTTTGGATTTTATTTTTTAAATCTTCACATTGGTATTTTCAATGCTCTAATCTTTTGAAATATGTGAATACGGGTTTCGCCCCTTTCCACAATAATAGTACTTTGACCCCTATTATTTCTAATGAAGCTGATATATCATTGTCGTTTTTGGTTTTAAAATTTATTTTTATACCCCTGGATGGAAATGCATTAATATTTTTGTATTTTAAAGCAGTAATATCCAGCACTTCTCCTACTTTTGATAGTTCGTCATATGCTTTTTGGGCCACCTCCCAAACGCTTAGACCACTATACGATGGTATGGTTATACTTTTGAATTCTTCAGAGTATTCAGTGGTTTCCAACAATTCAATTTTTTTTTCTTTATAGGTTATTTTTTTATTTTTTGCTTTTTCTAGGTCAATTTTATTAATGAATTTTAAGAATAAGATTTTTCTACGGATGTCAATTTCAAAACATGTTTGAATTTCACCAAATTGTATTAGTATGTTTTCAACAAAGTCTTCGATATTTTGTTCAAAATCTCTAGTTGACAATCCTAGTTTTAGTGATGTTCCCCCAAGTCATGCTATTTTTCTTTGTTTGGGTTCACTACCGGTTGTCATTTTAAACAGTGACACTGGTATAAATTTTTCTATATTTTTTTTGGTATCAGGGGGTTTAACTCTTGAGCTAATTACGTTAGCCCAGCTTGGGCTTTGTTCTTTATGGATAATAGTATTATTATTTTCCATTACCTCTACTTTTTTTTTTTTATTTTCTTATACTCGAAGTATATACTTTAAATTTTTTGTAAATTCTTATTGGTCGGTTTACTTTTTTTTTCCTTTCAAGAGAGAGAGAGTTTTCAACACTTTTTTAAAAAACGGATCATTCGATTCGTTTATGGGATAAAAGTTTATTTATTATTTTTGCTATTATTCACTTAGCTAATAACTTAGTGAGTCTCGGGATTATATTACGTTTGTAAAAGTATTTGACTACATCTGGTGGATCAAAAGCAATCTATCGCCCGTGAAAGGGTTAAGCTTCAAGTAACTGCGTTTTTCATTTCGAATATTCCGTTTGCAAATTTTTACCATTCAAAGCTACATGAATGTCATTTGGAATGTATTTCTTAACGATTTCACGTGCAGTAGACTGTTTTTGATCTACCAAATGTAGCCAACTATAATCAATTCTGATAATCACTCAGACATGTGTTTAATTGTCATTAATGGCAAATAATAAATTTATTTATAAATCATAAACGAATCAACCTAATTGATTATTAAAAGTTTGTTAGATAGGAAAGAACAAAAGAAAAAAGTTAATAAAGCTAATAGTATCAAAATTAATTTTGATTAAAAATGACAAACATAAATATATCTTTATATGGTGATTCTGAGCATAAAAAGTATTTTTTTGCAGTGTATATTTATTGGCTTTGATATTCTTTAATTGTAAACACCATTATTGCAATTAAAAAAGGGTTTCAATTTTTCTATTTATATATTAACTACGAAACTTTCATATGCTATAAAAATAATCATAGAATTAGTTTATTATTTAATATAAAAATATTAAATTTTATAAATTGTAGCACTCCACACTTTAAAATCGCTCCTTCATAAAGAATATCCCATATAACAGATCACACGTAATTTGAATAAATTTATATTTGTAAACGCAATTTGTAGTAATGTCCGGGATACTTAACATAGAAAAGAGGTGATACTAACAACGATTTTCAAAAAGTCGTGATTAAAATTGAGCACTTTAATTATAATGGAGATAACCCTTTCAGGGGCGGTTGGCCTTTTTTGAACTACCAAAATTATCCAACCATACGACAATATGATGAATAAATATAAATTAGTAACAAATCATTGGCCGGTAAATCTTATATATCCAATAACAAATAAATATAAAATGACTTATCCAATTATAATTTTTAAAAAAGTTTTAGAGTACTTGCCTCGGAAAGGGATAATAATTGTGAGAGAGATTGACTATTTCTAGGGCCAACAACCTTAAACGTATTTAAAAATCATAATTAAATAAGTCAAGATATACCCTATTATTATTGGATGTATTGAGTATTATAGCCAATGATGTATTTTGATTGTATATTAATTAATTTTTTTGTGATTTTGTTGGATAGGTTTGGTAGTTCAAAAATGGCCAACCGCCCATGAAAGCGATAAGAGAAAGATCTAAATATTGGATAAGTCTGATCGAAAAAATATATGTGTGACTTTGTAGGCACAGCTATTTTTAGTTAGCAATTGTATATAACAACTAGTAAATAAGAAATTGGTAAACATATGTGGATGTTACGTAGCTGAGATCACAGTAGATGTAAATAGACTAAAAATTCGTGTAATTCCGCTGAGCGTTTAAGATAAGTGTGTTATTTGGATGCCACCAACAAAAGTTAACCCATTTATAGGTATTAGGCTGTATTTGGTCTACCAAATATAGTTAACTATGCCGAATTAAAATACTTTAATTCTGAGATTCACTCGTTTACTGGTTTGTTCAAGAATAGCAGCAAATAATAGATTTATTGTACAAATTCTTAACGAATCAATAGATGCGTTTTTGTTTAGAAGATGATAGGAGTTGGTTAAATTAATTAAAACGCGATAAACTACGTGGATGATACCTAAAATAATTCCCATTCGCTAAATCTTCATTTACCTGAATGAATCATAGTCGTTCCTAAAATAAGATTAATCTACCTCATAACAAAAAAAGAGATAACTATTGGCAGGGTGTAACATGTAGGATTATGAAGCCAATAGAATTGTAAAAATAATCTTTATAAAATCGCGAGTTAAGCCAATTACTGTATAATATAGTATTACACTATTGGGCAGATGATGCTGAGTTTTAAAGATTTGCTACGTTATGTAATTCAATTAGCGCTTGGGGAGAAAGTTTAGGTAGATTAACAAGATATTCTATTGATGGATAAATTATGCGTATTTTTTAGTAGAATTATAATATATTCAATTGAAGGAATAATTGGCGAACAATTAAATAGACTAATCAAGTGCACCACTAAATAGCAAATCAGAAAGAGTATTTGGCAGATTAATTAGATAAGCGATTGGGAGGAGGTGTATGATTCAATTAGATTTCAGATGTTTGTTTATAAATATTACTGTTCTTGGCAGGGCCAACTTTTGCTCGCTACAGTTTCGCTATTTGCTTATATTTTTTATACGATTCCCTCGTAAAAGTTTGTTTATATACTAATCAATTTGCATATTTTATGATTGAGTTTCTCTCTTTCTTATACTAAATAAAATAATCCCTTATTTTTTATAATTCTTTGTAAATTATCGCTGTCATCACCTAAACTTTTTTCTTCCCCTAGAAAATACAATATACTTGATGATTCTTACTTCGAAATGGCCACAAAAGATATGCTACTAGCTAATGAAATGTAATTTTTTAAGTTATTTTTTATTTTTGATATTGTTCATAATATTAAATTCAATACAATATACTAGAATCTCGAAATCTCAAATAGAAAGCTTAGATAATAAAGGTATCATATCATGTTTTAATAATTTCTTTTTATCTTTGCTTTTTTTTTTCTTACCTCATCTACTTTTTATATAGATAAACCACATAGCTTAGCGATTAACCAAGATAACTCTAATTACTCAAAGAAAATTCTTAATCTTAATGATTCACCAATCTCCAAAAATAATGACGTAAATATAAATAACCATGAAACGCATAATCTAGTTGATACTGAATCCTCAAACTCCGAGATTACAAATACTCTAAATAAAGGCAAATCAAAATTTTCTTATTTTCACAACTATAAAAACTCTATCCTATTTTAAACCCTTTTATTATTTACTTATAACTAATCCTCTCTATTTAAAACAGATATTCGAACAACTCAAAACTCTCTCAATCCTGAATCTTCAAACGACGAACCTATTTCACTGCATCAGTTATCTGTTGCCTCAAAAATCGATATTATAGAAAATAACACTTTAGATACTACAGTACTTTCAAACTCTGATATATTAATAGAGTCTAGTATACCTGACTCCTTAGCTGCTGATTCCACTGATAATTATTCAACTGATGAAGTTCCTTCTATTTCTTTAGATACTCTTATAGGGTTAAGCTCGAATGCAAAAGACTCTCCTGAATATAAAAACGAAAATCAATTGCCTAATCAAGATCAAACTATCACTCAAAAAGAATTTAATTCTATCGAATCCATGGAAAAAATAACACCAGATATTAACTTGGAGAATAAATATATAAACGCTAGCCCAAATAAAACCTTAGATTCTGATATTCAAGACCTTACTGATAATTTTTCAAATTCTCAAGCCGAAGTAATTTCCATCGAAACATTATCCAAAGCTTCAGAAAATTCGATTGTAGACCAAAGCGCCAGTTTTAGTAATAATTTATTGGAAAATCATCTATCACCCTCTGTAAACTCGGATATACCTAATAAAATAACCTCCAATGATATTAACTCAAACATCTCAAATAATCTAATTAGCTCTACTCAATTCTCTAATAATGATCAGTTAGCACCTTTAGAGACTAGCGTATCAGAATCTTCTACATTTAAGTCTATAAAAGAAGAAATGCCTACTCAAGATGCCTCTGATCATACACCTAAAATGGAAGAAAAAATAAAACTTGTCAATTCTCAGTTTGAATCAAACGAAAAACATGAGAATAATTTAAACAAGTATAGGCTCGATGACAGTTCCACTTCATCTGAACTAAAAAACCCTATATCATTGAATTATTCATCAAAGCCTAAAACCCAAATGCCTAAAGATCAGTTAAGGTACTGCCAGGCTATGATTCGCTCTTTAAAAAAACATGGAGATGCTGGCCCATTTCTCAAACCTGTTGACATCGTTCTTCTCAATATCCCTGATTATCCAAGTGTAGTTAAAGAACCTATGGACCTATCTACTGTTGAATCAAAATTAAAGGAAGGTTACTATTCATCAAATTTCGAATTCATTGCTGACATGGACTTAATCTTTTATAATTGTTACTTATATAACGGTAAAGATCTTCCAATATCACTTATGGCTATGAACCTAGAAAAGGCATATAGAAACCAGCTAAAGAAAATGCCAGAATCTTCATTCCAAACTCCAAACAAAGCTATTAAATCTACTAAAGTTCCAACTCAATTACCCACTTCAAGTGCTACAGCCACAAAGGCAAGAGTTAGACGCGAAACTCATCCTCCTCCTAGCCGTGATATCCCAACTTCTACTCTAAGCACTAAAAGAACTAACTCCCGTATTATTGATCCTCAGCTCAAGTTCTGTTCTAATCTTATTAGGGAATTTTTTAAGAAAGCATACTACGATCAAGCATCTTTCTTTTATGAGCCTGTAGATTGGGTAAAGCAAGAAATCCCTGACTACCCTTCTATTGTTAAACACCCTATGGACATGAGCACAATTCGAGACAAACTTCAAAACAATGAATATCAGGATGCTATAGAATTTAAAGATGATTTTTTACTAATGCTTAACAATTGCTACCTCTACAATCACCCTAAACATGTAGTTTACCTAGCTGGAAAAGCTCTAGAAGACATTTTTGAAAAAAAGTGGGCTATGCTTCCACCAAGGCCATCAATTAGCCGTTCACCATCCCCTACTCCTATCATACATCCTACACCTTCAACCAAAACAAAAACTAAAAAGGTCAGCAAACAAGTATCTCCGCCAAAACCCTCAACATTTGATGATAGTGACAGTGATATTGTAATGGATACTCCAAACTCTGCGAGAATCATGAGCCTTGAAAGGCATGTTCAGCAGGTTACCCGAGAGCTTGAAGATTTAAAACGTATTGAACGATTGAAGCGGTCGGAAGAGCTAAAACGCAGAGCTGAAACCAAACTATCTTCTGGACGTGGACAAACTAAAAAGCCCAAAAAAACGGCTTCGACCACCAAGACTCAAAAGGATGCTCCTGTTAGTACGCCTACTCGTGGTAGAGGAGCTGGGAGAAAACGCGGATCTAGAGGAGGCGGAAGAGGTGGTAAAACTCCTGCAAACTCTCGCAACTCTAAAGACTCTGGTTCCTATGTCACTGAGCTAACACTTAGCCAAAAACGCGAATTTAGCGCTAAAATCGAAACTCTACCAGCTGAACGACTTCAAGTTGCATTAAATATTATTCGATCTGCTTGCCCCGACTTAGTTGAAGAAGAAGATGAGATTGAACTTGATATTGACTCTTTGGATCCATACACTCTTAAAAAGCTATATGACTATGTTGTTCTATGTGTGGATCTAGACTCAGAAATTTTGCAGAGCCAACAATCTGATCAGTTTAACCACATAAATCAATTAGAAGAAAAATTACGTGCCTTTGACTCTGAAAATGCCCCTATAGCAGGTACAATACATTACTAACTATAAAAATTCGCGTGACCATTTTATTCTATTTAATTTTATTAAATTTTATCTTATATTTTTCTCTAATAGATCCAATTACTGGAGCTACTTTAGCTACACATCGTTATTCTTCATCTAGCGATAGTGAATCAGCAGGATCTCATACTGACGATTCAGGCGACCGCAGTGATTAGCTATATTTTCTACGATTTGTTGCTCAATTCCAATTTCATCCCTTGCCCAATCTTTTTTCTTTATTTGCTTGTACATTTCAGTTTTGGTGACAATAACCCCTTTGTCATTATAATCCAGCACACACTCAGTCCTTGTTTCTGCACTTGACTTTTTTTTCTCTTTCAAAGAACACATTTTATCAATATAAAAAATTTCTTTTATTAGTGTTAATAATCGACTTTTTTAATTTAAACTTGTTAGCAATAGATTTTTTTTTAAATTACTTTGGCTTTCTATTTACTTCCTTTTTGTTTTGTTTTTAACAATAAATGATTTTTATGGTATAAGCACTTATTTTGATTAGATGAAATTAGTTTTCACATTCTAGATAAGTATTATTAACGATTTTGAAATAAAAATATTATAATTAAATTATTGGTTGATTCATAGTTTGTGTACGCTATTTTTTTACTTTAAGCTACCAGCTCACTTACTGGATTTTCTTTTTTAATATAGCATCGCCTGAAAAAATGTAATATAAATTCAGTATCTAGATTATAAATAAACTGA
>LSSN01002208.1:0-31764 GCA_001970855.1 Smittium culicis | reverse complement strand
CTCTTAAACTTTCTTAAAAATTGTAATTGGTTAAACTATTTTATATATACTTATTATTGGGCGCTTAAAATTTACCAGCCAATAATTTTTTACTATATTAAGTTTATTTATCATGTTTTCGTTTGGTTGGATAATTTTGGTAGTTCAAAAAAAGCCAACCACCCCTGAAAGGGTTAAACTAGCTTAAAAAATCATAATTGGATAAGATGAATATAAAATATTAGTTATCGGATGCATTAAAATTGATAGCAAACAATTTAATATCATTTTTTTCGTTTGGTTGGGTAAATATGGCTGTCTAAAATAAGCCAACCGCGCTGAAAGGGCAAAGTAGACATTTTATAACAAAGCTAATAATTATTATTTGTAAATGCGAGATTCTTTATGAAGGAGTCGTTTTATAGTTTAAAGTGTTAAAGTGTATGAATTTTAATTTTTATATTTATTCCAATAAAAAAAATCTAAGGCTATTTTTAGCAAATAATAATTTAATAACGAAATAAGCTAATAGAAAAATTGAAATGCCTTTTCAATTCGGCCAACAAAAATTTTAAATGTAAATTAATCAGTCCAATAACTTTAAGCTGAAACAAAGTGCTTTCTTTGTTCAGAATCTCGCATATTATTTGTACTAATTTGCTAAAATGAAACAGAATAGCAATTTTTATTTATTGGTACACTGAATTATCCCCTTTATACGATTAGTAGGGGCATTTTGATGTAGCTATTATAAAAAACGGGTTAAATAAAAAAGATCTAATTCTGAGACTGATTCAAATGTTGATTTAATGTAGAATTGTAGCAAACAATAAATTGTTATACGGGAGATTCTTATGATGGGAGGAACTATTTTTCCTTTGGATTTTATTTGTTACAAAAAATCAGGAGATTTTATAGGCTAAACTATCTAATCTATTTGCTAGTTTGTTATAATTGGATTTATAACACAAATAGAATTTTTAGTGAAGGAAAAATATGATGGAAAATGATCCGCTTTTCATTCGAATCTCCAATATATTACAGACGAATCAACAAATGGGAGTTTCTGAACAAAGAAAGCACTTTGTTGCAGCTTAAAGTTATTGGACTGATTAATTTACATTTAAAACTATTATTGGCAGAATATGTAAGAATTTCCATTATCCATTTAATTCTAAAAGTATTATTTGCTATAAAAAACAGACGATTTTATTTACTGGATATTAATTAAATAAGAAATTTCATACAGTGTAGCTCATTAATCTCAAAAGCGCACTCTATGAAAAGAATTTCCCGAATCTATTTATCAGCCCTTTCAAGTCCAACACTTTTTAAAAAAATTATATTTTTGATTCGTTTAAGATTTAAAAGCAGGTTTATTATTTGCTGTTATTTATTAATATACCAATAGGTTATAATAACTCAGAAATAAATTATTTTAGCTGAATCTTATTTGCTATATTTTGTAGTTGAAAAATAGTCTACCGCGAGTGAAAGGGTTAAAGCGCGTTGGTCAGAAAAGAGTAAGGATTTGTTTTGGGCAATAAGAATATCGTATGAGTAACTCATATAAAAGCTTGATGCGGTTATGTAATCTACGTAATTTATTGAGTGAATGAACGTGATTATTAGCCCAATAGTAAATGGATACTGATCTAAGTGACCATATTTTGCCAAAAAAAAACGCTTTTCAGGAACTAAAAATAACAACACTATAGAGCTTACTGGCTTTAGCTGTTATATTAGTGCAGAATTTTATTGCTTAACTGATACTTTCAGCGCAAATAATTCGCTTAAACGGGAAATAATCTTTGAACCAATCACTCAGCTTCAAATCTAAAAAAACATCGAATTTCACGGGACTGCTTACCCTAATTTAATAATAAAAACCTGCAAATAGATCATTATCGGAGCTAATAACGATCCAAAATAAAATACCTTTAATTTTTTGCAAAAATGTGCACAGTTTTTAACTTTAATTTCAGGATCAAGTAAACCTTATTATTTCCATATCAAATAATCTATAAATATGTTCTTTACTTTTCTAATCCATCGAAATTATTAAATATTAGAATCATTTATACTTAAGCGCTTAGTCATATCGTATTTTACATATTTATCCTTAATTATTCAGCCTTATCATTTTCGGTTAGCTTTTTCTAACTTCAATTGCATATACACTCGCATACCTTGAAGTAATAGATTTAAAATGGGGCTGGAATGGCTTTATCATATAGGGCTGATAGATAATGAAGAAAAGCAATGTAAGATACTTATACAATAATTCCGCTTTTCTTTACTTTCGTATCTCTATTATTTAAAATATACTAGAGTAATAACCTTTGAATTCTGTTATTTAAATCACCTCACTTAGATAATACTCTTTTGTCGAGTTTACCAGCAAGTAACATTAATCAAATGTTACTGGGTTTACTTCCTTTACTAAAGGACGAAGACGAAAAATCAACTCATTTTTCAACTAAAGCACAGTTCGACTGGGCACATGCACTCCTAGTACAAGGATTACTTCTCCCTATTGAATTTGTTGATACTATTAAACATTCTGTTGAAGTATATCAAATATGGCTATTGAAGCCTAATCTCAGACCGAAATACCTACAACATGAAGAAATCGATGGCTTTTTAAAAGTAAATATTTATAAAAAATTATTTTTAAAATATTCGCCACATTATCTTACCACCACTATTGTTATTTATATAAAATAATATAGAAAATCATATTTGAACTGGTCCTTTTATTCAACCCACGACCATACAGTACCACTGGCGCAATTAGTACTGACATTCCGAAGCCAGAAGTAGAGGATCCTGCCCCAGTTCCAGTAGAATTAGAACCAACCCCTGAAAATTCAGCGACTAAAATAAAAAGAGGAATTTTGGGATTCAAATCTCAAGTACAAAAATCTAGCTCGACAAAACCTTCTATATCCTTTACAGAAGATATTCAACAGAATAAACATGCCTACACACCAACTGAAAAGTATACTGAACTGCTCAAAACAGTACTGATGATATTCACTGTACTAACTAGAATTAATCCAAGCAATATTTGGAGGAAAACTATCATACAAACTGTCGTTAAATCCATAACTGGTGTTGCCGATTTTTGCCTAAAACAAGGAAACGAAAATGAAGAAATTATCGATTTCGAAAGAATTTATAGACAAACTGACCCCATGTGGGCAGGTGTTGGTACTTCGATCAGTGAACTTTTGATGAAGGTATCCCATATATTTTCATTTTTCACATACTTTTAATCTACTCTTTTTTTTCTTTCTTTCTAGAATCTTTATTTTTTACTTTTTCAATCATATTATAATTCAAAATTTTCTTTAATCCTTATATAGAACTTCTTTGAAGTATGGTTTAGAACTGAAACTGTCGATGATAAAATGTGGAGCACACTTATTGTAAGTTATTTAGCCCCCACTCCCTTTTTTACTTACTTTTTTTTAGGATATAAAAATCTCCCCTCTCCCCCTCTCCTTTATTCCTTATTATTTATATTTATATTTATATTTATATTTTTTTAATTTTTCCAACCGGATAATTATCAATTAAATCTATCTCACACAATTAATTTTTATCGGTTTTAGTATCGAATAAAATTCTGGACTCATCGTTCGCAAGTAGTTAGTGACGTCTCAACTGCATCTGTATCGTTTACTAGAAGATCATGTAGAATTTTATACGATAACGACCCTAGAATCGGTACTCAGTCCTTAGTCCTTGAGCTTGGGTAATTTTTATTATTTTTATTTTTTTTTGACATTCATTTTTATATTGTATCATTCCTCAAAATCGAAAAGCTCTAAACAATAAAATTTTTTCTCAATTTCTTCTCTTACAAACTTTAGCCGCAATCGATTCATTAAGCTCGATCTCTCAGATTCTTATATCCTATTCACGTGGCCTAGACTGCTAAGTAAGATTTATTAATTTCGGATTATTAGATGTATTTTATCAAATTATTCTTATAAGGTTTCCTCTACTAAATCGAATTGAATGATTTAATCTTATTTTTTAAATAATAATAAATAAACTTTATAGATTTAATCCAATCTATACACTTACTCAACGAAGACAGTTTCAGGGCTGCTGTTAATGTAAACTTAATATTATTTCTATTTTAGTTTTACAATTTTTTTTTTTAGAAAAAAATCACCTTAGTCATTTCCATTTCATATCTATTAACTTTTTATGCATATTTTTATTTTATTTTTTTGATAACTTACATTTAGGGATTATCTACAATTGTTCGCGAGCTAATCGATATGGATTATACACTAATAAATAAAAAATTAGACATTGTAATTACACATTCTCACTTTTCAAACATGTTTTATTTCACGCATTATCATAAAAATATTCTTTATATAGTCATAATCTAAAAATTTTTTTTTATTTCCTCTTCTTAATATCTTATTTTTGAATACTTATTTTATAGAAATATCAAACTTATATTAAAGGGCCCAGCAGTAATACTATACTGGACATGATCGGTGATCACCTATTTAACGCTGTGCTTAAAACATTCTCGAACAATTACAAGTAACTTTCATTTATTCATCACTTTACTATAGATTAGTTTTTTTTTATATTTGAAGATCCATCTCGTTTTGCTTTGCATTTTTTCAATTGACAATGAAGCTCAATAATTTTTTTTTTGATTTAAATAGGGTTTCCCAATCTCGAAATATAGCAATTTCAATGCTGTGTGAAATTTTTAGTAGAGCGTATTCTAGGAACGAAGTTCCTCACACTAAGTACATAGAGTTGTTCTACTTAGCCCTTAGACAAGTAACGATAATTTTTATACAATAATAAATTTATTGTTTCATACAACTAGTATTATTATTAATATTTGAAATTTTAAATATCTGAAATGTACAATTATTCTATTTTTTTAGGCTTTCAACAATATTGATTGTTTACAATCGATTTTAGTTCATGGAAAAAATTTAGTAATCTCTGATTTTCCAGGAATTAGAGCCTTTGTTTGGGACTATACATTTTCAATACAGCAAGTCTTACCCACAGTAATTTTTTGTCTCTCTTTGTACATTTTTTAAATTATATCAATAATTAAAAAGTTGTGTTTCTTTTTTATTAGCTTTCACCTGTATTAACTATCGCTGTTAGCCCAGATAAAATTAGATCAAGCTCATCACGAATTTTATCTTATCTACTTGTATTTTCGCAAACAAATAGCCAGATCGAACTTGTTAATAGCATAGAAAAAGATCCGTACAGAAACTATGTCACTGATAACAAAAATGACTCTAAAACATCTCTTCCCGAAAGTAGTATACAGCAACAAGTTAGTCCAAGTATCGTTCCAGAAACTTATACAGACATTCCTCCACCACCTGATGCTTTCTCTGATACTCCGATTGATAATCAAGAATCATTATTTAACTATTCCATCCAGAATCTTGCTATGAACTCACAAAATGAAATAACCATTTTCCGCCCAAACAGAAATGGTCTATTTTCAAATAGCCCGGACAACATTTCTTTCGATTCGAGCATCAAAATTTTCAATGATGTCAACTCAAATGTTGAACCTAATGTGCCAAAAAATATGCAAGAGGTACAGTTTTTAACCCAATATAGATTTATTTTTTCCATCATATTTCTTTCTATTAGCTTGGGAATTGGCTATCCTTTGATCATATTATTATTAATATTGTAGCATATTATACGCTTTATTTTATCTAGCGCATCAAATATTTATTAAAATATTTTTTTAAATTATGTATTAATAGATTTACGAGCTTTTACTGCCCGATCTACTCCTTTCAGTCTCATACGAAAAAAATAGCGAAAATATGAGCATATTAGTTAATACTATCCTACTGATATCCATGCAAGACTCGCAAAAATCAAACGAACTCTGTGTCAGAACTGTAGAATTACTATTATCTGAGGTATAAAATTTTCATAACTACTATCTTCCCTCCGCAAATTATTCAAAATTTCTATACTCTTAAAAATTATTTATAATCAAAGTCATTTTTATTTTAATAATTTTCGCTTTTTAAATAGCTCTCTCAAGCCAAAGATCCTGGAGACCGTGAGCTTCAGATAATCCGTGGATTAAGGCAAATGAGCATTGTGCTGAAACATGGTGTTGAAGAATATTTAGCAAAAAAAGTCATAGCTGAGCTTTATGGCCTATTCTTTGCTATAATAGATCTTGTAATTGAGGTAAATTCAGCCATAAAATAAAATAATCAAATTTTTTATTTACTGTATTAATGCTGTAATTTTTCTTTTGAAAAATTAAATTAAATTATTTAAAAACAATAAATTTTAAATTTAGGGAGTTTATTTCCAAGTAACTACCGAAATACTTCTGTGCTTACGCTGGTGGATTAATCAGAACAATTGGTTAATAAATAATGAGGAAATTTCAGAAAAGATTTCTAAAATTTGGAAAACTTCAATGAATATTAATACTCTGATCAAGTTGAACAAGAACCCAAATTTGTTCAAACCATCTCAAAACCAAATAATTCCTAAATTCGAGTCTAATGCGATCGAAAATTCAGAAAGTATTATGTTTTCCAACTCTTTTACCAGCTCTGCTGAGTTAAATTCGCAGTCTATGTCGTCTAATATTAACACTCAAGCTTTACCACAGGTTCCGCCTATGCCTGAGATACCCTTAAGAAAAACTGACACTAAAGAAAGTACCGTAAAATCTCTGGAAGCACCTTCAAACTCAAAAAAGAAAAGCTTTTTCAACTCTAGCAGAGTTAAAATGGCTAAGCGAATGGTCGGCGATGCTCTTAAAATTGCTGATACACATTTAAGTGACTTCGGGACTTCTAAACCTCGTGCTAAAGAACCATCTATAATTGAGGAGGTTATTGAAGAAAAACCTCTATCTTATTATATCAACAAATTTGTTGAAAACTCGCATATTGATGCTAATGTGGATTTCGAAAACATGTTTGCAAATACTAATATCTCTCAGAGAGTTGTTTTTAATTTATATAGAACTGTTATTGAGTTTGCGAATTTTTTGAACCAAGCATATTTAGGATACTCATTAGACAGCCTTTGGCCATCAAAGGATAAGCTTATTCAAGGGGTAATAGATCCGTTTGAAAGTGATAGTGGTGGTAGAATTTCAAACTACAGTTATGGCCAGAAGCTTTCACCTGTTGAGTACTTTTATTACAAAGAATCTTCAACGCTTCTTAGGGTCGCCAAGATTAACGATAACGAGTTTTCTATTGAAATCCATAGCCCATATGGATCCCATCCTTACAATATAAATATTCCCCACTCGTACAATGACGACAGTTACTTAGAATCAATATTTGAATCAGAGTTGATAAATAAGCTTCAGAGATCTGCAATGGTTAATAGCTCATCTCAGCTAATTGATAGCAGCCAGATGGATATGCCTGGTCAAGAAAATAATTCATCCTATTATAATAATAGTAAGCTCAGTAATACAAACGAGCTCTCGGGAATGAACAAATCTCTTACGAGCCCTGAGATTTTTACCAAATCTCCCATAAAGAAAGACGGTAAAAGATCTTCACGACAACCAACAAATGAGTCATCGCTTTCAATTAAAAATCACTACAATAGATATGGCAGCCTTCAGGATAGAGCAAAATATGCACAAATAAATAAAAATGAAAACATGGAAAATTATATAGATTCATTAAGTGCTAGCTACATTAATGATGTCAAATTCATAAATAACTTCATGGCACAGATTTCAGAAAAGTCTGAAAAGCTTAAAGATAAGTTTAATCTCAGTCATTTGACAGAGTTTGAATCGATTGGTAAGAATCTTGAGGCTAACCAGCAAGGAAAGATGAACTTGTATAGGCTACCAATATTCTTGGCAGACCAAGCAGCATACAAGTTGAACGTGGACCTGGAGTCTAGGTTCAGAGTGGAAGATTTGAAAACTTTAGCTCCGTTTTTAGAAATCAAAGCAGGATTACACTTATTAAATCTACAGAACGAAGAGTCTGAAGAAAAAATGACCAGCTATCTCAGTTTAGTCAATAAACTAAATACTTTTTCTATTGACAACAAAGACTCAGCTCTTAAAGTTGGACAAAGAGAGTTTACACTGCCAAAGTCGCTTGGGTATAGCCTCAAGTTCTTACCTATTGAAACAGCTGCTGAACTTGGCGCCAGCCAGTTTATTTTCTATTCTACTAGCGATAATCACCAATCAATGGATCTCTTACACTTTTCTCTCCGGCTACAGAGCGAGGGAATAACTGGAATTAAAAAGGTAGACAAGCACTTCGAAAATATTATGGGCTTGAAGTCAACACCTAATAAATTTGATGTGGACTCGTATAGTGTTGCAACGACTAATAGCTTTTCTCTAGATAATAGCTTATGGAATGAAGATTATGACTATGATATCGATTCACTCGAAGGCTCCTACCCGCTATGGGTATTCTACATAATTTCACCCATAAATAATGTGAACGAATCGTTAGTGCATATCAAGAAAATTATTTACAGTACAAGCCAATCAGATACAGATTATTTGCTTTTGGTAACTATATATTTTTTAAAAAATTATTTAATACTTATTCTATTTTTCAGCTTTATTTCTACCCTGATATCTCTTCCGGCCTGTAACTATAATTTATTATTTATTTAGAGTTCTGGCCCCATTTTTGATGATTCAATAGTCAATGTGGACTACCTACCAACCCTGTTGTCATTGACAATAATAGAAACTCAAAGAGCAATAAACAAAACTTTAGGAATAGACTCATCAATGTAATATTTAGCTTAATTATCATTTAATTTATCTTTTATTACACCTATAATTTCAGATTTTTTTAACTTGGATTTTTTTTTTAAATAGATTCAAAACAAGGAAATCAAAAATTATGTCCATATTCGATAACAATGAATCAAATAGAGCGTATTTGATATAACTCTAGAGAACTCTGTATCCTCAAATTTATAAAGATTTATTGGTAAATAAGTAAATACAATAAATCCTATAGCAATCCTAATTTAATAATTATTTTATTTTTAGATATTTTTTTTCGACCTTAGCTTCATGAATATTACTATACCCATTTTTCACATTTGTAATTAACTATTTATTTATTTCACAATAAGTTTCAATTTACAAATTCACTACTTTCGTATAAATAGCTAGATTAAATTTTTCTAAAAGTTAAATATGTTAGAAAATATAATAACTATTACTGGAATGTAGCACAAAAATTTGATTATCATTTCATTTCTAATATTTTATAAAGTAGTAATCTAGAGATAAAGTTTAATTCCTTTTTTTAAGGCTACAGAATTTTGATAAATATATATAAAAATAATAAGCTATTAGATATTTTGTAATTGTATCTGGTATAGTTAATGTATTATAAATTGTATATAGTATACATCAATGGATTTTTGAATAATAAATAAGTGTCTTCAATTAATAGTAATCTAAATAAAATATTGAAAATATTTACGATAAATACTTTATAACTATTGTTATTGATATTTGATTACCTACTCGAAAAATATTAGTAAAGCTTTTTTTATTTGAATTAATTAAAAAAAATATGAGGAAATATAGTGCTAATCAAAACGTTTTGGATTTCTTAGTTTTAGCAAAATTAAATCTTGGATGAACCAGTATGAAAATATTAGTGAATCACCAGTCCCCTTAAACCGATGCCCAGTGGGTATGAAGCTGCTAGAGTGGCGGAGGATGGTCTGTTGTGAAATTATTTTTACAATATTTTTTTAGCTCTTTAAATATCTTTCACTAGTTTATTGTATACTTTTAGATAATTTTTAATAAACTCTGAGGCAAAAAAAAAAAAAAAGGATAACCAATTACAAATTTTAGGTGAAATCTTGGTTATTATTCGGTATTATTTCCGCCCTCCACCTTTTTCCCTCAGCTCTCATAAAAAAATTTTCAAATTTCCATGAATACATACAAGCATATATTACGATCTTTTTCTTGTGACATCGCAAAATTAGCTATAAATAGCATTTTCTTGTTTTTTTTTTTTTGGTAATTGTAATTAATGAAGCGTCATTTTATGTTTTCTTTTAGGATAAATATTAATCAATTTTTTTTTTTATAATAAGCGATAAAAGTGTCTCTAATAACGATTTGGAATAAAGAGACTATTCAAAAATTCATATAAACCTAGGTACATCTAATAAAAAGTTAATATATATTGAGGAATATTAAAAGTATAAACAAAAATATTTAAAAATGATTTATAATAACTTTTATAGTATTAGAAAAAGTATAAAACGAGATACTGAATGTTTTTTTTTTTATCAAATTAAATTCTATACATAAAGTAAAATAAATTTCTAATTAGTAGATAGTGAAGAATTTTTAAGTGTACCAATATTTCTTTTAGTTAATAGCAGAAATGAATAAAAGTAAAGAAAAAATTCACTAATTTGAGGTTTCCGAAATTAAATTTTAATTAAATAAGTCTAATTTAAGTATCCTCTACAAGCTGCCGCTCCGCATAGACATGGAATCTTATCCTCGCTATCTTCAACACTAAATTTATAGTCATAAGTAATTTCATCACCAATCCCAATATCTGTTTTAGCATAAATGCCTATTCTTTTTGAACCATCGGCGACAATTACTTTCGCCATACAGTTAGGATCGCATGAGTGGTTGACAAAGCGAGCAATGTTACCGGTTAACGTAGCGTCAATTACGGTTTCATTATCAATTCTAAACAGATAGCAGCAGTCCGAAGGCAGCCCATATTCGGTATGGTAGCGATGCTCACGCAAATCAGCTAGGCTTGATCTTATGATTTCACCAATGTATTCAATAACAAACTCGCCTGCGTATATGTTCTCGCGAGTAAAAAGGCCATAGTCGTGAATTCCAGATTTTGCGAAAAATAGTGATTTTTTTCTAGATTCTAAAGAATTAAAATTTAAAACATTTGTAACATTTACACTGCTGCTATTGCGTGTTGATACCTGTGATTTGTCATGTGATAGACCGCCATTTTTTCTAGATGTTGAATTACCAAGATTTTCGCTACTTGAAAATGTACTTGGTTTATATTCGCTAAGTTGAGCGCGTAAATTTCTATTAGCTGCTCGATGCGACCTCGATTTTGAAGTTGATGATGAATTATGAGTAGATGAGGAGTGTTTAAAGTCTAAAGAGTCCAGCCCATTTGATTTACCAAGGGACTCGGTAATGTGTTGAAATGATGGGTTTTTGTAACTTGAAAATGATAGTATTTCGCTATTAGCATCAATTGACTCAATCTCTAGCCTATTTTTTTCACTAATTTCCATGTTTTGTAAAATAGAAATGTTTGTTCTGGGCGAAGTGAAAAAATTTGCGGACCAATGCAGACATGATAGCAGAGGAAGTAAATATCTTGATTTTTCGCTTTTTGGGATTTTATAATACCCCTGAGTTCTAGCAGATCCAGAAGAGTTACGTGATAATGGCCCATTATAAGTTTCGAGAGTATCAATATCAACAAGCGATTCGTCATCAGCTTTATCTAGTTTTTTCGTTTTTCTATAATTTTTAGTGGCAGTAAAAGAATTCTCCTTTTCAATATCAGAATTGGAAGATGAGTTTATATTTTTGTATATCGAGGTATTCGTAATTATTTTCTTTTGAGCCCTTGTACCAATCTTAGAAATAGAAATAGACTTAATTTTAATCTCTTTAGAGGCGATATAATTGCTATCATCATTAGTGCTGCAATCTGAATCATTTGACTCGTGGGAATTGTAATCATCAATGGTAGCACCACCTTCAACATGATCAGATTCAGACGCAATGAGATTATCTATTGAAGACGAGGACATTTTCAAGCTCTGATCAGGTAAATTAGCATATTCTGATAGAACGCTAGAAGTTTTTTTATTACCTTGGGGTACTTGATTTACAATACCTGGAGACTCTTCTTCGCTCTCAGACATACTCATATCTGAGCTATCGATATCTTGGTTATTTGAACTGTGGTCAGATTTTTCATCAGAAGAATATTTATTTTCAGTTAGCTTCTTAATTTTATTTCTATTTATTTTCCTGTTGCTACTTAAACCATTAAAATTGGAATTGATATTAGATTTTGATTCACTCTCAGGTAAATAAAAAGCATTGTCTTCTTCATCGCTACTTGAAATTTTTCGCTTTTTAAGAGTCGTCAAATTGGCATCTTTAATTCGATTTTTTCTAAATACAGGTAATGATTGGAGAATAGAGTTAATATTAGTGCTTGGAATTTGTGGATATGCGGGCTTTGTTTTTTCTTCTTTAGTTACTGTTTTTGAAATGTTGATTGTCTCGGTTTTATTTTTGTCAATAATAAGGCTCAGCTTAGATTCAATTAGTCCTCTTAAAACTTTTCTTTTGATATCCAAAATAAATGAATTGCTAAGCTGGGCAATAAGATTAGACGATATTGGTTCATTAAATTCTGATTTTAGCTTTTCAAAAATCTTTAACGGTTCTTTGAATGTTGGCGGAATGTACTTCAAGTCAGACAATACACCATTTAAAAAACCATTGTTAGTAGAAATATCGGTAGCAGTTACAGCTATTAAACTATCTAATGAATCTGTGGAAGGTTGACCGGCACTATTATTTTGATGATCTGTTTTGGTTAATAACTTATTTTTTACAGGCGAAATATTTTGAGGAATTTTAATATCTTTACTTATTTTTGATTTTAGATTATCATAGGGAAGAGATCTGGTATTAGGATCAGAATCGGCTACAAATTTACCTAGAGATTCATATATCAGCATGTCTAACGTTAAGTGATCATCTAGATCGCATTTTTTATACGTAGACTCGCTAATGTTTAAATTTGAGTACTTTAAAAGCGTAAAAAATCGGTTCAATTCTCGCTCAGAGCCAAAAAAGATATACCAAATATGGTCTTTAGTCACAAAATACACAGGGTTGTAGGATTTAATATATTTAGATAAAATGCTGACAGAATTTTGGGAGTTTATTAATTTTGTATTAAATTTCAAAGCATGTCTATCCTCTTTTGGTATAAACTTTTTGAAGGGAGGGGAAATTTCGGCGGAAGAGTTTTTGAATTCTGTTTGTTTAAGACTAAGCGCTTCAAAAATATCAAATTCCTTTTCTGAGATAATATCTTTTTGAGAACGAATTTGGGATGAATTGAGTTTTGAGTTTTCAGGAGGTATTTCAGGCGAATTAATTGAAATTGATTGTTTTATTAATTTATTGTATAAATCTGTGTAGAATTTTTTTTATATAAAAGATTTATATATTAATATTAAATTAATAATTAAGAACGCTAAATATTGATACATCTTCAGAAAGGAAAAAAAGGAACATAATATAAGTTCGTTACAAACCTAGGACATTAACTTGGATTTTTGAGCCAGGAAATCTAGAGGTCAAAAAGTCTAAATTTTTAAAAGCGTTCATTGCGGATTCACGAGGGGAATCTGCCTCGTTTAGATATCCAAACTCAATTAAAGAAATCCCCAAGCTCATTCCAGTTGAAGGATCACGGGCTAAATGAATCTTTGATATATAACCAAAGTCATCGAATTGGTTATGTATTTGCTCAGTTGTGACTAAAGGGGATAAATTAAAAAAGACTAGACCAAAGTTTGGAGATTTTTGAACGGTATGTCTATCTTTCTATAAAAAATTTAATATAATGGCATAACATGATTTGTTCAAAAATAAAAATAACGAAGTGACTATAGCTAGAAATTAAGTTTATATTCAAAATTATTAATAATATATTGAATTGAAAAGGATGGGATACCTTAAAACTTGTGGCATTTAAAACGTAAGGATTTGGGATGAGACTCCTTAATTTTAAATAGTTTTTAGAGTTTCGAGGATCATTTCTAGAGGCTTTTAATTTATAGATGGCTGAATTGTTATGTGTTACAATTTTTTCTGCGATATTTAAGTTCGACCTGTCTCGTGAGCTTAAATTATTGCTTGGGTTCTTTGAGGACGAAGATGAAAAGGAATTTCTGGTTTTACATTTATTACCGTTATCAATTATAGAGGTATTCGGAAGTAAATGATTGTAATCATTATTGGACATTATTGATCAGTGGGCTTATAAAAAAAAAAAGCCAACTGACAAAAATGTATTAAGCAACTATAAAATAAAGTGTTGAATTAAAAGATAGGTATGGCAAGAAGACTTGGGATTGAACGATTTAAAAGATAGATATTTAAAAATCTAATTAATAAATTTGAGACGGTAGCTAAACAACTTTTGAATGGGGTTTGGCCATTAATTGTACGTTACTTATATCTTATACCTATATTTGAGTCCAAACTGCTGCTTCTGCTATTCGTTTTTAACTTTGTTTTTCTTTTTTTTTTTTAGATTTAAATCATTACTAATCCAGTAACTTTTCGTTAAAATTTCCTCTTCCTCATCACTAAAAATATTTTTTTGGTGACTACAAATCGCTTCTCTTGTTTACTTAATTCCTTTGCCATTGTGCATTATGATTCGATGATAATGTTTAGTATTTGTTATTTGATCTTATATCTTTTTTTTTTTTAGCGAATCGCTGTAGCTCTTTTGCTCTTACTTAAGATACTTAATAACTATTGGCTTGAGCTATACTTCGTTACTCAGTCTTATGTTTGAACTTCGTAGCTGCAGCTCACTATATTTTATTATCGCTACGGTTTAGTATCATTATAAATATTTTATCGCCGATCATCCCGTAAGAATTTTATAGTCGCTAATTGTTATCACCACTATCTACATATCTCCTGCAAGCCAATACACCCTCGGCCCTAGAATTTTAATACCTCAATTGACTAAAAAGCAGCTAAAAAAAATTAATAATTCAAATTGAAAAGACAAAGCAGAAATTGATATGGTTCTACCCAAAATTCTAGCATCTGTTCAAAATCTCCAAATACAACTATCTTTTCAATATATAATCATCTGTGTTTTAATAGCCTATATTTGATATTAGTGTCATAAAAACGAATACAATTATAAAAGATATATAAGTTACTAATGAAATTACTAAGTTGGAGGCTCTTAAAAGAAGTTTTTTATTTTACTACCTATGACTTTGCCAATTCGGGTAAATCGTAATTATTGATTGAATTGGATACTATATTCTATATATTTATTAAACTACTTTTATTATTAAATCAACTCGCGTAAATAGAAAAAAATTAATAGAGTTGCCTCAGATTCTCGAAATAATCCGCGCTGTAAATTTCGAATAAGTGCCACAAAACTTAGAATCGAATTACGGCCTCCTTAATTGTATAAAAAATAATATCTAATAAATAAATTAGCAACATTAGTGATGACCTTTAGATAGAATGAAACTCAATCAAAATCTTAAGGCCCCATTGTATCAATTAAAGAAATCATTTATCGGTTAAAATTTATAACTATTAAAATCCAAAAAAATTCTAGTAACTGTCGTATAATAATTTAAAAAATTATTTTATTATATTAAAATTAGCAGTTAAATATTTCTCGAAACATTAGGCCAGTTAAAATTATATATCAAGTTTTAGTAAGGTTTTATACGGTAAAGTAAGTTTTACCATTAAAATTGATACATTATACTTCAGAGAGGAGACATATTAAGTGTTATCATCTTCTTGAATAAAACTATACCGAAAATTAAAAGCCAATAAAAATAGAGAATTAAATGAACTATAAAATTTTTTATTGGTATAAACAGTAAAATACGCAACCATGTTATCCTTATCATCTTTTCTTTCACAAAGGTTCTCTACCAGCATAAAGATTTACACTTTAAAAATTTTTATACACAAGAATAATTAAAACTTCATTTCCTTCAAACATTATCGATAAAAAAAATAGATGAAACTCAAGCTCCAGTCAACCAAAATCAAAGATTTTTATCGAACTGGTACAAAAACATCTTAAAAATTCGAGAGAAACCAGGAACTAGAGGTCCCATATGTCACAACCAGAATCCCAGTGAAAGATTTGACAGGTACTCATAACTCACTGAGGCATTCCTATAAATTAAAGATGACTTCATCCGCTTACAAATAACAGAAGACTGCAAGATTGCAATAAATAATTGCCCAAGAACTAGATCTATGAACTACGGCCCACCCCCCATTGAACGACCCAACATCGAGTGCGGTGATGAATGCTAACATACCCCTATATGGAATTCAAGTAACTCTGGCTAAATAAACCAGACTGATTGACTACTTTTTCGACCGAAGAAACCATGAAAATCCTGGACTCAACACATCTAAATATCCTGGAATTATGTTTGCGAGCACTGTGAGAGCTCTATTATTGGAAGATGCCGTTAAATTAGCTCAGTCGAGGTTGTATAACCTCCATAAGGGGCTCAAACTTACAGAAAAAACTAAACAGCTCGTCGACCCAGATTTCAAACGTCTGGTTAACCAAGAGGCGTTGAACGGTTCATTAATAAATAACCAGAAGCGAAGCGTCAACGTTTTCAGCCCTTTTGAAAGTTCCAACAAATCTCAAACTACTAGAATTCGATCAGCAGCAACTACATTACGGCTTAGGTCGCTAATTCTGAAAAAACCGCGGAAGCCTCTATAAATCACAAGACCTGAGACCACCAGCCAAGTTTTCTCGGAAGAGGTCGAGGCTGCGGTAAGTGGTCTCAGCAGAGACCCAGTATGATTTCACAGATGTGGAACACCTCGCTATGTTTATGTCAGAATGGCTAAGACTAACAGACAGCCGATGAACTCGATACATAATCGAGAGGGAATTCAGAATCCCTACTCTCCCGATCAATTAAGTATAATTTGGTAATCTGAAGAATCAGGTGGACTTTTCGTGTACTCGAATGGCCCACGCTAAGTGCAGCTCCTATAAACACCACTGCTGAAGCCTCAAAAGCATCGCTACAAGGCGTAGTTGGGCCTCAAGGCCAAAAGAGTTCTAAAAGAATTACTTATATTCTTGCTATCGGACTGAGCTGGCGATGATATACAGAAAAAGGATCCAGGCCTCTATTCCAACTGTTTACAATCACGAAATATACTGGATGCCTGAGACCAGCCTTAGGCTTCCGCAAGTTCAACTTGCACGTTGTAGAGAAGAATTTTAATATGGAGACTCTGACTTCAATTTGCCGTAAAATCCAAATGAAGGGATATATCACGCTTTTGGACCTTCGAATTGTCATTATGCACATTATGGTATGCAATAAATCCCACAAAAACATCCTTTATCACCGCAATCGCAGTTTTTTCTAGTTCCGTTTTCTAAAATACGAGATATTACTGAGCCCATTGGTTTTTACCAAGATCCTGCGACTAGTTATAATATGGAACAGATTCCAATTGACTCGAATATCTGCTTACATGGGCGATCTTTAGGTCATGGAAAATTCCCAAGAGGTTTAGTGCGGGAAAAAAACATGCAGGATATACCCCCCAAGTTATGGGAGCTTGGATTTAAGATCAACGACGAGAAGTCGTCGAAATCATCATAATTTTCTATCGCACACCTGGGTAATATTATAAACACTAGTGATATGTCTCTGAAGGTTCCATAAACCAAGATCCGAGACCTTTGACGTGATGTCAGCAAAATACTGAATGCTGGTCAAACGATGTTGAGATTTCTTGCAATATTTATAGGGAAAGCTCAGTCGATGTAAATAGCTCTTCTTTCTGGTCTTCTTATACTACATCGTCTTTTGGAGCTCAAAAACTCATCTCTATCGAAAATAAAGTCGTGGACGTCGACAGTGACACAGACGAAACCCTAAATACAAAACCTATTGTTTTTGAAAATCCAACTGATATCATAGAACGATCTCTTGCCATAGCCAAAGATGTCGGAAATGGATATTTTCACAGACTCCAGCGACTCAGGATGGCAGATTTTGGTAGGTAAAATTATTTACTCAAGATCCTTCAAGTCCACCCAAGCAAAGTTTCGCATAAACTCCAAGAAACTGCTGAAAGTACTGTATGCTCTCAGACTGATAATGGTAATAGGACATTCAGATTTTCATATTCAAAAAACACAAACACAATCGCATATTTTATGAAATATAGAACAACGAATTGACCAGAACATCTGAGAAATAACGAGAAAATCTGATAAAAAACTTTAAGACCAACACTTGTCCACAAATGACATATTTACTATAAGCTCTGAGTCCATAGGAGGAAATCACAGACAGAATGTTCAAAAAAAATGGCCTCTGCCTTACGAGCATCCGAAAAACTCAACAAGATTCACGAAATCCACGAATTGGAATTATTATTTTCTCACCAGAACAAGAAATTGAAGTAATATTATAGCTGGTTCATGGAAAAACTGAATCTAGGAAATAATTAACTGGCCTTCAAATTTTCAGGATACAAAAATCTATACATTTTCCCGTCGTCAAAACTAATGGAACAGGCCATAAATAACGTGTGCAGGGAACGGTTTACAATGAAATTAACGACATCGATTTGAAAATAAGCAACATGTTTATCGGACCTGATTTCCCTCTCTGTATCTCGGTCTCTGCTATGTTAAACAGCATTAGTGAACCAAGGCACGAAAAGCGGGTAATCATCACTCTTGGAAAAAAAAGTACTAGCTCTTGATGGCATATAGTATCAGCTATATTACCTCGAAACCCAAAGCCTCGTCGCTTACGTTTTTTATTGTATCCTTTTTAACAAACGAAGTGTATGACGTGGATCTAGATACAGTTCTGTCCAGCAGCTCTTTCTAGGCTGACGGATCTCAAACGAGATATCAACGCTCATTTTATCGCTCCAAATAATAAGCTATCTGATTGAAATTTCTACCGATGATATGCCGAAGGTAAGATCCATAAAGGCTTATAAATCTGCTATATTAAATATATATGATAATATATCTGAATTATCAAATCATCCAATATTCCGAGTTCGCAAAGGTATTGGATGACAAATCGATCAGATCTAAGAAGGTTCTAACTATTTCATCGATTCTGGATCTATTTAGATAATATGTAGCTTCTCCCAAAATTTTAACCAAGCAACTGACTTCAAAGTAATATTGGGTTCTAGTCGTGACTGGATTTCTCGGGGCTAAAGATATTTACAGGATTGGCGATTTACGTTTCCGCATTAGCCAAACAGTGCAAAACCTTATTATAGTTGCTTCCAAAGCATATCTATCTTGTAGATAAATCGAAAAACGATGCCTAATAGCTTCACACACCGATCTGATATTATGTCCAGTAATTGTAAATAAAGCATTCAAAGAAAAGATCAAATCTTCTTTTTTCCAGACCGCGTATACTATCAATAGAAAGTGGTTAATAAATAGGCTGCTGAGATGATTAATGTTAAATCAAAGCCTTGATATGACGATAGAATTACGAGATACATTAAGTCGAATTCAGACTTAGTATGCCGCAATCCATTACACCGATACAAAAGGAAAGAGTGATTGAAGCCAACCTAGCTGCTAACTACTGAATATCGAAAGATAAAATATTATCACATTCCTTCTGGCTTGACTATAATATTTTCGATACATATTATCGACTCTCAAGAAATTCTTCAATTAATTTGACGGAGCCGACTTTATAATTTGTACTAACTTAATATGTTTCCTCTCCGAAGTAATATATAAATTGATCTTAGCTCTATTGAGATCGATTAGTACTAACATAGTTTACCATTTATTAACTCGCTAATTTATGAACTACACAGTTTTTTTACATGACTTTGAGTTTCTTTTGAATATATAAAAAGTCTTTTTTATTTTGAAGAAGAAATACAAGTTATAAAATTTTATGCCTGGAATACTATTTTTGCTAAAGAAAAATCTATAAATATCTTACTAGAATTATAAACAGTTAACTTTTTGAAAATTGATTTTTAATAATTTATGAGCGAAACGGTAGATGGTATACCACTCCTTGAAAAAATAGGATTATGTTTATTAAAGCAATAAATAAATGAAAAAATTACTCTTACCAAATAAATTTCTTTATAAAAATCATTTAATGGTGGTAAAGGAGCTACTCAATATTAATTTTTATTAGTAAGAATGTTAATTTGATTTACTGTTGATGTATTTTAATAGATTAAGCTGTAGTAAAATTATTTTCAGCTACTTTTCTTGATTATACTCATACTTTTTATGAGTTTTCTCTTTTTTTTTTAGCCTGTATATAATAGCTATAAATAAGGAATCGAGAATAGCCAATGAATGCGAGTTATGCTTGTTCTATTTCTGTCACTGGCTAAATACTATAGCCAATATAGATACACAGCGAATAGATGGCTAGATTCTATAACCTATATGTTTTGTAGGCTAATAATATCATTTATTTTGTTGTTGGAAACTATTATGCTTTAGGAATCATACAAAAGGTTTTTACAGCTATATTTAACTGTTTCTTTGTTTCCTAATATACATTTTTTTAAAAAAATCAAAATAGATATATTAAAGACGAAATCAATTTAGAGAGTAACAATGGAAGAAGGTGGTAATTGGTGCTTGATCGAGAGCGATCCTGGAGTATTTACTGAGCTAATTGGTAACATGGGTGTCAAAGGAGTTCAGGTCGAAGAAATATATACTCTTGACGATGACTTTTCTACGCTAGAGTATGATTCATCATTTCAGTTTTAATTTTAAAATATTTAAATCTTAACTTCATTTCTATATATATCTAGTCAAGTATACGGTATTGTATTTTTGTTCAAATGGGAAAATAACAAACAATCAAGCGAAATCTCAAATTCCTATGAGGATAGATCAGATAGCAACCAGCCAATATTCATTAAACAGATTGTACAAAACGCCTGCGCAACACAAGCTCTTTTATCAATACTGCTGAATCACGATCAAATCGAGTTGGGCCCAGAATTAGCTAATCTCAAAGATTTCATGCAGCAATTAGACCCACATTCCCGTGGCCTTGTTCTTTCTAATAGTGAAGTCATTCGTCAAGTGCATAACAGCTTTGCGCGCCAGCAACTGATAGAAAAAGACAATGATGATCATAGCGATGATTCCAAAGATAACGATTTGTTTCATTTTGTCGCTTACATCCCTTTCAATAACTTAACTTACAAACTAGATGGGTTGTCAAATGGGCCAATATTAGTATCAGACCCAAATAGATCTGCTGATCTCCCCCTCGGTTGGATAAACGATGCTCTTTTTGACATTAAACACAAAATTAGCAGTATTGGTGATGGCTTTGATATTAGGTTTAATTTGATGGCGTTAACAAAAGACTGTAGGATTTCTTACAATTCACGACTAGAGCAGATCTCCTCAGATATTAGCGCTCTTCAAACAAAGCTCCAGCAACTTGAAATAAATAACAACGGCGCCTCTCCACAAAACATAGCAGATGAAATCTCAAATAGCATTTCTCGCCTAACTAACGAAAAACTAGTAATCGAAAATAAGCTACATCTACAAAACTGTAAATTACAAAACTACTCGATTGAAAATGCTAGAAGAAAACACAATTTCGTTCCCATGATCATGCTATTAATTAAAGAGCTTGCAAAGAAAAACCTACTCCAACAAGCAATCGACAATTCCAAAAAATAGTTTATATATATACATATATATTTGTCAGGATATTCTTTTTTTTTTTTGTTAATGTGTATACACTAATACATTTTTTAATAATTTCATTTTAAAGAGGCTGAAAAAAATCTGATATTCACATATATATTCATCGATTTTATTCTGTATTAGCTAATGGATATTTGTAAATTACTAAAAAAATATACACAAATAATAATTTGTTTAAAAATAGTAAATATAAAAAAATTGCAAGTATTGTATATATATCGATAGTTTTAAAATAATATGTAAATTAAATAAAGAATAATATACTCTTCAGCTTTCTGCTTCTGCTAAAATTTCTTTAGTTTCTCTTTTAACATAGTGCAAATATTTCGCAAGCCACTCGTCAATACTTTTACTGATTCCTTGAAAAGAATTTATATAGTAAATATAAGAAGCTTGCAGTCTAGTTTTTGGTTGCAAGTTATCACTTTGTTTACCAATTTTGTCACTATCACCACCCTTAGGTTTATGATCTTTATTATTTTCAAATGCTAAATCTATTCCTGAATCTGACTCTAAGTAATCCTCGCTTTTTTCAAGCTCTTTCAGGTTAGAGACTAGCTGGTCAATAATATTTTTAAGCTTAGATCTGCCTTCATTAATAAGTCCAAAAGGTAAATAAATTGCGTTTGTGTGCTTTTGTATCTCTGTACTGAGTTGTAAATCTATTGCTTTGTCTTGTATATATTTCTGCATATACATCGACCCCTCTAATATTGCGTTACTATTGTAGCAAACCCTTATCAGCTCTACAACTGAGTCTGCTTTGAATAGTCTTTCTGTTAGCCAGGTTGGTAATATTGGTGATGATGGAATTTCTACCAATATAGGTTCATGTTCTTGTTTAGCGTCTTGGCTAACAAAATCAGCATTTAAACTTTTGTTCTCACTATAGAAATTGAATATTTCCATAGCAAGAGTCAACAAGTACTCATTAGACTTTGTTTTTACATTCCCTTCCGAGTTTAAACAAGATTCGCTGCATTTACCCAAGCTTTGCTCAAAGAACTCTAGCGCTTCGTGTAAATATCCATAATCAAGGTCCCTGTTAATAGCAGTTCCGGAATAAAATGGATTTGGAGATAATTTAATTGAAGTTTCGTTTTGGTACATGTAACAATGATTTTTGCTAGGAGTTTTTTTACCCATTTTAGTGAGTTTTGAAATGACAGCTTTGAAGTCTAGCTTTACTTTTGAAGAAAATTCAATTGCATAGCTAACAAAATCCAGATCAACTAGTAAATTAAATACTTCATACATATCATTAATAAATGACAATCTATCAAATATCAGTTTTCCTTCGCTTTTTACATATCTAAGTATTTTTTTGTTAGCTTTTACAAGCTCATACTGATTTCTAATATCTTGTAAATAAACAATGCTAGTTACTTCCGATCCTAAGAGCTTTTCTGGAACTATGTTGAAGTTTGAAAATGAATCCGTATATTTTCGCTTTTTGTTGAGTGTACTACTGTTGTTTTTAATTTGTTTTTTTGCTGCGCCACGGATTAAGATCATTCTTTCGCTTTCGCTTGTAACTTCCATAGCCTGGATCGATAGTAAGAGTGCTTGAAGTTGTAGTTCTAAATATTTATCAGTAGTATCAGGACTCAATTCTTGTAAGCTTGCTGTAAAATTATCCAGTGAACAGTGCTTTGAAAGTCTAAGCGCGTATTGGTACATAATGCTTGAAGCCTCATAAAAGTTGTTCCAGTTCATATAAAAAGAAAAGAGAATATAATAATAATTCATTTGAGAGACTTTTCCTAAATCTCCTTCGCTTTGGTTAGGTGTAGTAAATAGGTTTGTTGTGTTCAATTTACTGTTTCTTGCTTTAAATTGCAAACATTTTTCAACTTCTCCTAAAAGTCCCGGGAATGGGAATTTAATTAGTAGTCTGCAATATTCGATTTTGCTTTCGTCCAAGCAAAAGTTTACAAATAAACGAAGGCACTCCAGTTGCATATCTAGGTCTGGGTTATTGATAATACTTGAGTATGCTTTTTCTATTTGTTTGCTTTCTATAGCAGAGTGGAATATTTTAACGTAAATAGGGCCCAAATTATTTTCAAAAATTCCAGAGCCGTTAAATGAAGAATTTCTAACAGCTAAAGTATAAAACTCTGAGGACAGCTCGTGGGCTTTTGATTTTTCAAAGATTTTAGCTACCTGAAGATAATATCCAACAATATCAGTTCTTTCAAAACCTATTGACTCTAACCATGCTTCGGCTTTAGAGGAAAGATGTGAGAGTTTTAGATCAATATGAGCTGGTTTGGTTGGTAGAAGCTCCTTACTTCCAACACTAAATATGGCAGATGCAGCTGAAGCAAAGCAGTCTGCTGCAGTTTGGAAGCGCCCAAGCTCAGCGTTTACAACTCCGCACAAGAAAGATACTTGAAAAACAGTAGGGAGGTATTTCATCAAATTGAGAATTTGCTCGTGGTCAATGTATTCAACAATGCACATTGAAACAAAATTTGAGATTGAATCATCAAAAGATATCAGTCTATTTTGATAAATAGGAGCGTCTATATGATCAATTGCGGGATCCATATGATAGTTTTCTCCAGAGCTAAATATCAAGTTATTGAATAAATTAGTTACATGGTTTAAGGAGTTGTTAATTGCAGATTCAGAAAAGGTAGTTGGCATGCGGATCCATTTAGAATTAGATAATATTGGCAGATAGTCTGAAATTTTCAACAAAAGAAGCGGGTAAGGAGCAGGTGCATTTTTCCGCTTATCTTCAAGTTTATTGATATATACAGAATCTACTTCCTTACTATCATAACTATGATTTACAATTGTATTGTATTTTGACTTGAGATTTCTTGACATTTCAGCGAAATAGGATTTACTTGATGATGAGTTAATAAAGGTGACACAGTTGGTGTAGTTAACTAAAAATGTATATAGCCTAAATGCCTCCACAAGATTCGAGAGCAACAAACTTTTGCTTTCATGGTCAATAAGTTTATAAATTTGTCTAGAGCTAACGATAATTCCTTTTTCTATTTCAATTCCAGGATTAGGCGATTTAATCTTATTTCCTAACGCTGGTCTATCGCATGAAAAATCATCAACTATGAAGGATAAAGCGCTAAAGAATATAAGAAGCTCGCAAACCAAAGAATATCTATTTTTAAATAATAATGCTATTTTTGAGGAGACGATTGCGGTTGATACTTTGAAATATTTTTGGGTATAATTTCCATCTGAGATATTCTCATTATTTCGAGAATTAGAGTCATATAAACTATCGGTGAGATTAGATGGGGTATCTGTGTCCATAACAAGTCCAATCAAACTCTTTACAGTCTCAGAAAAATCTTCAATCTGTAAAATCAATTTGAGGGATTCAGATAAAATGGCAGCAAACTCTTCAGGGTTTGAAGAATATAAGTCATTAAATAAAGCTGCAAGCTCACTTTCTATATCTAAGTATACACCGCCAATAAACCTTAACTCAAAGTCATGTATTAGCTGTGCTCGAGATAATAAACTTAATTTAGAACCTACGTTATTGATTGCTTGACTTAAAATGAGAATGTTTGGTTTTTGAGATGATTTTACGATTTTATATCTACTGGAATCCAAAAGATTTTGAGGAGTTCGAGATATCGTTGAAGAAGCAAAATGGCTTGTGGAGGATAGGGAAATCAAACTTTTGTTAGAAGTCAGTCTTTCGCTATATGAGAAGCTTCTAGGGAATTTTGAATTTTCGATAACCCACTCCAAGTCACCGCTATATTGTAAAATGTCAATACTAAGACTTCTACAGATCCCGACTATAGATGTAAATTTATTAATAAATAGAGAGTTTCCTGCATTATGGCTTTGTTGTATTTGTGAGCAAATTGATAAAAACCACATCCATTCAGTATAAAGCTGGTTAGAATAATCGTATACTTGGGTCAAAGAAGGTTCATCATGAGACTGATTTTCGTCAATATATGGGATATTAAAGCCAATAATATTTATTAATTGATTACGCAAGGAGAGGCTAAGAATATTTTTATCAAAAGTTGATGAGGTGCCGATGGATTTGTTGATATATATATGCAACGCATATTGAACCACACTTGATGAAAAGCGTAAAGGATTAAGAACGTATGAAAGAAAAGAGCCTAGTAGCTTTTTAGAGACTTTTTCTTTTAAGTCTTTACCTAGTTCAAGTTCTACTGATTGATCTATACCAAAGTAAGAAGATGAATTAGGATCATTTTTTTTGCTAAGCAGCCATTCTTGTAAAATTTCTAATTCGCCGCTCGTCGGTAGAGGTTGCAAATATTCAGGGAGTGGGTAATCGGAAATCCATTTTTCACCAATTGAACTTTTTAGGCCCCAAATTACTCTTGGTTCAGGTTCAGATTCAGAATCTTTATATATGTGTTTATTCATGTCGTTAGATTGCAAGTAACCATACATTACTTTTTCAGATCCAGAAGTTTGCCATAATGAAAACAATTTCCAGCTAAGGAAACTATTAGAGTTGCTGGAAGAATTTTGCAAAATTTTAAAGTCAATAAGCCTAGAATCTCGAGGGATTATAGGGAAAAATTCTGAAGATTTTTTTAATGAAGAAATTGTGAGGGACGATTCGTCAAAATTCTCATTATCAATTACCAATTCAACAATTGCAAAATATCCACCGTCAGAATCATTTACATAAACTATAATATTAATAATATCCTTTGACGAAATTATAGAATTGGAGCTATCTAGCTGATATGGAATAAGTCTGATAAAAGATTTGTTGTCAGGAGAAGGTAATAAAGATGGATTTTGGTCAGTGGTAGGAAGCTTAATTTCTATTTTAGTTTTACCTAAACGAGGCTTCCATACCCACAATGCTCTGTTAAGCTCTAGTCCAATTACTAAATTATCAGATTGAGAATAATTGACGCCTGAAGAGATATTTACATTTTTAATTGCTTCAATAGTATTGGAGATAGAGGAATCAAATTTTTTATACAGCTGCGATACAAAAGAAGATTGAGGCTCATCTATTAAATAAAAAATGCTTTCAGTTATTCGATTTTGAGAGCCAAAGCCAGATACTAAAACAACCAGACCATCTAACCAATAAACCATTAGAGAGGTTGAGTCAAAGCTTTCGATTTGTTTGAGAAAAGGGTTTTTGGTGTGAGTATCACATGGAACGGAGTTTGCACTAGTTGTCTTTGCAGGATTTGAGAAAATTCTTTTTTCATTCTGATTCTCGATTGGAGATTTATTTTTAATTTTATAGGCTTCAGATCTAATAACAAGAGTTTTGGCAAGGTTAGTTGAACATATGTTATTTAAAGAGATTCGATAAATAATTCCTGATTCGGACAAGGCGAAAATCACCAATGTTTCAGACAGAGGGATAGAATTACATTCACCAGTATCATCTTTGTCTATAACGTTATGGAACTGAACTTTCCCTTCTAGTTTATGAGGGAAAACGAGACTTATGATAGAGGATGCTTCACTAGTCGAGCTAAGATCTTGTTGCTGACTTTGATTAGGCGACAAATCCTGTGTCTGTATAAAATTAATCAATCTTAGCTCTAAGATAGTTCCACAACGTAATATTCTCCAATGAATACACCTACTGTGAATTATATTAGCAGTTTCAGGGTATTGCCATACATCTGAGATTATTGATGATTGTACATGCATATTAAGGTAACTATAATTATCGTCTAATTCTCCAAAAAGCTTCGGGCTAAAATTTCGTTCGCTATATATTTCTGATAACTTGTTAATCTTTTGACCGCTGTGCATATTTTCGGTAGTTTCATGATTGTAATTAATATGGTACATAACATGATTTTGATGGCTAGAAAAAGAATTACTATTTTCAGAAAGCGAGCGGTTGTTTTTCTGGGGTAAAATAACAGGAGAATTGTAGTTATAAATGTTGTCGAGAATGATTGGCACATGATGGTATACATCAACCTTTTCATCTAGTTCCGCATTCATCATTGATAAACACTTTATTTTAGCTTATCTAGTCTTCGAATGTACAAATCAAAGCAATTTCAAAAGGTAACTATCATGTTGTTTATTCAGCCTTACGCTTAGTTACAAAAATAATCAATTCCATAACATTCGCATTTATGATTTGGCCAGTAATTGGCTGAATTATGTTAAACCATAGAATTAAATTTTTATATATCCAATAATACCCAAATATCTAAAAGCGAATTCAATTGGACACTGTGGATCAAAAATTGATTTGATTTCAAGCGCGTAAATAATACAGTAAAACCTCTGAGAAAGCAACAGCTATTTTTGCCCCACTTTGGTCCAAATGTCCTCTCAGATAGCAATTTGCCATCTGAGAGGTTTTTTAATGATAAAAATAGCTAGCAAGGAACTAGCTACAAATTAAATAAAAAAAACAACCTAAAATCAAGAATTCTAAATATAATAATTTGATTTGTTTATTTTTTTATTAAAAAAAAATTCTAACATAATTCGTCTACATATTTTAGTTGATATCTTAGAAATTATATTTTGGTTCATTTTACAGTCATTTTACTACAGAACTGCGAATTGCCTTCTCAGAGTGCAATTGATAATATGCCAGATTATTTGCATTATAAATAGCCAATTGACAAATAAAATTTGTTAAAACATGCAAATTTAATTTAATTAGCCTATAATATCGCTTTAATAAGAGTGGGGTATACTTCAAACAATATAGCAATGTTTTTTCAATTTAAAATTAATCAAGTTGCTATCTTAGAGGTTTGCCATCTTAGAGGTTTTACTGTACATACAATTATACTCAGCTATACTCAACTATATTAGCCAGTTATCTCTTATTTAAAGAATTATAATAAAGAACGCTTGGTCTTATAACAAATATAAACTCTGTTACAATCGATGGTACTCAAAGCAATTAGTATCATTATGACTTAAAATAACAAATTTAAAGGTGTTATATATACCTAAATCCAGGCACAATTCTTTATGTACTATTAAAACAAACATTATGAGCCCAAGTAGAAATGAAGATTAGATAAGAAAATAATTTTAAATTAAACAGGATTAAAACAGGAAATATACCGTTTAACGTTATTTACGGCCAGAAGCTGATAGACTAGTCAAATATCCTAGAATATGAGACTAGAATTTATTCCATGATATCGTTGAATTTTGTTTTTCAAGAATATAATCTTGATCAACAGACCTATTTATTTTATATAAAGTCAGAATTTTTTCGAAATGCCTGTAGCGCTGGTAATTAAGAATAAAATTAAAACAGATGGTTTACAGTAAAGTTTATTTGAAGTAAGAGATCTTTTTTCTTTTATAAAATTCACAGGATAAAGTATTCTATCACTCAGCTATTTGAAAATGGGTTTATCTCTATGATTCTTATAATTATATCTTATATTGGCTGAGTTATTAAATAAGGCTAAACTTTGAGTTTTAATTATCTCTCGCTAAGAATCGACCAACAAATTCTTATTATTATACTTCAGAGAGAATATTTATTAAGCGATCCATCTTTTTGAAAAAAACTAAACCTAAAATTACATACCAATAAAAATAAGAGAAATATAATGAATTATGAAAAATTTTAATTTTACAAGTTGCGAAATACACGACCGTGTTACCTTCATCATTTCTTTCGCAAAGGCTCACTAACCGAATAAAAATTTTAATATAAATTTTTATTATAAAGGTTATAAAAATTTTTTTATCGCAAAAAATAGTAATTATGAACCAAGAAACCAGTTATCGGAAATTAATAACCACATCCAAACCAAGTTCTTGAAGTTTATAAATAAAGAACTCCTCGTGAAAACGGTACAAATCGGAGCATGAAGGCCTCTACATCACTATAAGGGTACCAGCGACTGACCAGAATATCTACTCAGGTTTCAGAAAAACACATCAATATATTGAAGAGAAACTCAAGATTGAAATAAAATCATGCCCTAAAAAAAGTTCTAAGAAATATATTTAATCGTATCTGAATTTTTTGAATTCCAGTGTGGTGACAAAAAACGATTCCGTACTCAATAGAACTTAATTTTATAAGCTCAATCATAAAGGCCAATAGATCAAAAATTCACCAATTGTTGTATAGAACCTTGTTATAATCACTGCGGATGATAATTAAATCTTGTTTTTCAAAACTATAAGAGTTGTGGTATTCGGAATTTCCGTAACTGAAACATGGGTCGGTGTCATTGGTAGTAGTATTTTAACTACCCCATTGTTTTAATATCCCACCCCGCATCAATTATGTAAAACACGTTGTTTCGATTTAAATATTAATGTCTTAGGTGTAATGGAAATTATTCAAATCGCCATACTGAATAAATTTGGAACCTAATCGTTAGTAAAAGAAAACTAAATTATAGTACAGCCATAAAAGATATAAAAGTAATAAGATAAAAATAATTACTATAAAAGGTGCGCTCTTGGACTGTTAGAAAAGGGGGAGGAAAAAAATATAAAATTCTTCCAACATAAGAAACTTTTTTTAAGGCAAAAAAACTTACAAATACCCAGCAAAACGATTATTCTAATTGCTTTATTTCACTAAAAAAAAAAAAATTACCGTCCTTATTCTCAAATAAGGACTGGCAAACAAAAATACCAAAAAACATAAAATATAAAGAAGTCCCCAAAAAAAAACAAACAATTTATTTACTATTTTTATAATTTCCCTCTATTTAATTTCACAATTTTATTAACTTATCAATAAAAATACTAAAGAAAGAAAAAAAAAACAACCAAATTAAGCAGCAAATATTTTTGTCAGTATATAAAACCTCTAAAAGGTGTTTGAAGTGCCTATCAAACCAAACAAACCTATAAAATACAATTCCAATTAACTGGTGCATAAAGAGTCGTTGGAAAACCTTATTTTTAATAAGAAAAAAGAGAAAAAGCATTAAGTGCGGCTCTTTCATAAGAGTCAGCAGGATGAAGTCCATAAAAATTTGTACAACAGAAAAGCTGCTACAGCGAAGGCTGTTTAATCATAAAAAACCATCAATGGTTGAATAATACCACCGACTATTAGTGAAATTATTTTGAAAACGATTGCGCTAGAATACCTCAAAATATACCCAGAGCATTCCATTATCATATAAATTTGGAGCTATATTTAAGAGTATCAAGATTCAAGCTGAAAAAAACCGGTGATGTTGTAAATAATGTCTAGGAGGTTCATAAATCAACTAATTGATCCCAAAATAGCATTAGATAAACCCTTTATCAGAAAAAAAAGACCATAAATCATCCTTTCTCACACCCAAGCGAGAAATAGAGAAAATTCAATAATTGGATACAGTCTTTTTCGGTCAGCTTTTAAAGATAAAATAGAATAATCAAGTAAACCGTCAGGTCCTCGATTTCTCGAAGCCAAACTAAATGATGAGGAGAGAAATATCAATAAGTAAACTTTGAATTCCAAAATTCGCATGATCCACTGAAAGGATTGAATCTCATCTTTGGATCTCGAGGATTCGCTTATGCACATTGTGGTATACAAGAAGTACGGCTGTATCTGAGCTTCCAGTTTTAATACCGGTTATTTCAGCTCTGCTTCCATCTATTCGAGCATCACTAAAACCTTTGGTGTTCAATAAAATTTTTTTCCGAGAATTATAGTTGGCTAGATATAAAGGGATTTGAATCTAAGATTAAATAGAAAATCTAATGATATTTTAGGTGACCATCAAACAGCCCGAAAAAATATATACTTAATATAATCATATGTCTCGTGAAAAAAATTCAGTTTCATCTCCGAAAAGATATTAGTCTAGCTATCAAATCCAATTTCCAATCTCGGTATTGTGATACGCGCCCGAGAAAATTTGCTCAAACTTTAGCCGGATAATAACTTAGTATAATACGAGAGATATGTAAAAACTTAAAGTTAGACTGTCATTGATACGACAGCGAGTTTCATTCGGTAGATACAATAGATATATTTCTATGGAACTCATACCCCATCGAATCTTCGATTCAAAAAACAGAGATCTGTTAATATCGAATATAAAAAATTTAATAGTTTTTTTGATGAAGATTGAAATCCGGAGAATTTATCTCAATAAGAAAGAAATTTTACACGGCTTTAAAAGAAGATATCAAATTTATGATTTAATATGTAACTAATAATTCCATGTTTTAAAAAAAAGTTTTTTTT
>LSSN01002206.1:0-21554 GCA_001970855.1 Smittium culicis | reverse complement strand
GGAGGGTGAGTAGAATATTGAATACTTATGGAGAGGATGGGTGATATAAGTTTAATAGACAAGAAAATACTAAAAATAGATACAGAAAATGGGAAGGGAACCAACAGGCTTAAATAGCGGTAGAAAGGGGGATTAGCAGGATGAAGAAATGGTAGTTTAAGCGCTGAGAAAGGCTTTTGCAGTGGGAGTTTGTTTCAGTTATAGTTAGAGCCTAAACTAAAAAAATTAAAAAATAAATAATGGATAGGAAGTTGGAAAAGTGTTAGCAAGCGGCAAATCTTTAAAGTTTTCTGCACAATATTTAATAGTAAACAATTAAAAAAAAAATACAAAAGTCACCGGTATTTATTTTCTTATTATGGGCCCTCAAATCAGCGCTGATTTTGCTGTGTTGATATATCTGGCATACCTATTGGCTATTATCATACTTGATTTGGCCAATTAGATAGTCAGAACTGTTTTTAATCAGAATACTTTAGAAAAAAAATTAGCAGAACTATTTTTAAGCCTTCAAAAGCCAGATAGTCTATTTCACTGCATCCAAGCAATCTACGCAAAATAACACTTTAACCCTTTATTAGGCGGTAGACGATTTTGATCCGTCAGATATAGCCAACTGTGTTCAATAAAATACTTAATTCGGAGGCCTTAAGAATCATTGGTACACTAATAATTTAACAAATAATATAATTGCTTTAAAACTATTAGCGAATCATATAATCCATTTTATTTATATGAATTGGTCGCGAATGGGATAGAGCCTTGGCCTGCTTAAATTGTACTCTGCACTAATAGATGCCTAGGAAAAAAAGTAAAAAAGTATGCTCAGGGATATAATTGGGTTATGGGGTTAGATCTGTGAAATGTATTGGCTATACCGCTGTATTCTCAGAATAGAGATTAGCTTGGTGTTTTACAAAAACAAAAAAGTATGAATTATCATAGCTTTTAACCTCCGAATAGACTGTTTATGCTCATTCGTGCTGCATATGTGGAGTTCCTGTGTATTTACTTAAAACGCCCATAAAAATTTATACATATATATTTTATAGTGTCTATAAAACCGCTCTCCATGCATCTATAAAAAACCCCCCCCATACAAGACTAAAAGTATCATTGAATATTGCCTTAAATATTAGGAGCGAGAAATAAAATATAATTTCGTACAAAATATTGCATTCGAGAGTTTTTAGCCTTCATTAATTTACGCTTCAAAACAAATAATTTGTTTCTGAACCATAATTTATGCCTACAAAAACTACGATAATCTATTCGTCCTCCTATTGGTAGCCATGATTCGTACTTCAACACACTTTTGACCAATAGACATATTTTAGGTGGACGTTGCTCTTCTACAAGCCACTTAAATCGTAGATACTATGCATTTAATTATAAATTTGCTCACTATTGGCTGTATCATCTACATAAATGAAGTCTAGAAAATTCAGCCATTCATCCCTCCTTTATTTTTTTTAGCTATATAGCTCTTTCTTACTTCAACAGCACAAACTTCTTCTACTTTAACCACATCGCTCATTCTCACACTCACACATCCATCCTCTTCAATTATTCTCTCTCGCTCAACCCTTCTCAAATTCTACGTCAACTCCCCATATCATCTCAAAGCCAATTCGTTTTCAAATAATGCTGAAATCCCAAAACCCTTTAACTGACGAAACCTCAAGGATTGTCGACAAAGAAAAATGCGACCAGATATTCCGCCAACTCCTCAAGAAAACTGAAAACCAAACCTGTTTTGATTGCGGAAAGCGTCTGCCCGTGTGGGCCAGCGTCACTTATGGCATCTTCCTCTGCCTATCCTGCTCCTCTGTTCATCGAAATCTCGGTGTCCACATCAGCTTTGTACGCAGCACCGCCCTCGATGGTTGGAGCGATTTACAGCTCGCTAATATGCGCTTGGGTGGAAACTCTAAAGCCCAGAACTTTTGGATAAACAACGCTTGCGGTGAATACATCAACAGCTCTGGAATCGGCTCTATCGGTGGCAAAAGCGTCGAAAAAAAGTACACCTGCCGCGCTGCCCTCTTATACAGGCAACACCTCGCAAAAGCTGCTGCTGAACTAGCTAACTCTGAAATGGATACCGCTCCCTCCTCCTCTCAAAATTTACCCGATACCTCTGAATCCATCCCCTCTCAAACCAATGTTCCCTCTATAACCAATACCCTACCAACCACAACCACTACCTCCAATCCTATCACTACACCTGCCCCTCTAACAAATACCCCTACCCCATTAATTACCTCTGATATATCTACTGCTGATTCCCCCTCTGATAATGCACCCTCTAAAACACCTACCTCTGCAAACTCCTCCTTCAAACCCGTCCTTTCTTTCAAAAAATCTTCCAAACCTGGTCAAATCTCCAAAAAACCTGCCACTTTAAAGAAAAAACTTGGTGGTGGCGCCGTAAAAATAGACGCTAAACCTATCGAAAACTTTGAAGAATTGGCCGCTAAAGCTTCTCAAGAAGCTAGCCTCATAAAACAACGCAGCTTACTATCTGACTCCCCAAATTCAAACTCCTCAAACTCAAACACCCCTGCTAAAATTGGTGGGTTTGGCTACGTTCCTGGATTCGATAGTCCCCAAGAAAATAGTTCCACAATTAATTCCTCATCTAGCCGTCTAGCCTACTCCGCTAACTCTTCATCAAAACAAAACCCTACTTCTCCCGAAGCTGATACTTTATCAGCTGCTGTCGGTGGATTTGGCTTTGGAACTGTTAAAACCCAACAACTCTCTTCATCCAATTCATCCTCAAAACAAACCTCTTCCAGCTCATATAAAAATTCGTCATTCTCAAACTCTACTAATAACGCCTCAAACGATAGCCCTGATGTAGGCTTCGCCCAAAAAAACTTTAAAAACGCTAAATCTATCTCCTCCGCACAATTCTTCTCTCTCGATAATAACAACAATAACGATTACAATAACTCAAATTCAAGAAGTTCCAACAACAATAACTCTGGTTCTGCTGAATACTGGGGAAGAGATACTTTCGGCTCTGACCTCGATTTACGCGATTTAGGCTACAATGCCCGTGAAGTCCTCGACGATATTTTAAACTCCGATAAGGCTGAAACCTTAAAACAAGTCTGGCTCAAAGGCTCATCAAGCGTTTCTGAATACCTGGATACTTTTAGATACTAAACTTCTTTTTTTTTATTTTTATCGTTAGTCTCTATCTGTATCAGGTCCTTTATTTCACCATCCCCCCTTACCCCCCCCCCCCATTACTCCCTCCTTTCATGCATTCGTCCTTACTTTTCTTTTTTGTTGTCTGCAACCAATGTATCTTTTCTGCTTTTATAAATATCTTCACTTTACAATTTTTTAAAAAATAAAATTTATCAAGATTAAATAGCTGAAAATTAAAATTAAATAGCTGAAAATTAAAATTAAATCGTTGAAAATTAAAATTAAATCGTTGAAAATTAAAATAAAAGCGGTCTATAATACGATATTTATGATACATAGCGGTTGAAAGTTCCTTTAAACAAGTAATTCTTATTATCATCGTTCTTCTTGCGATCGTTATCATTGATGAAAATGCTGTCCAGAACAGGGTTTGATTTAGCTTGACCCTTTTCAGATGCTGTAGCTGACGAGTACTGCTCGATAATCCTGCTCGAAGGAATCGAACAGCTAGAAAGTTTAGCGGCTTTAGCATCGCTAGCAGCTGGCTCCATTCGGCGCTTTTTAGAAGCTGGGGCTGGTGCTGACATGCCGGCTATTTTTTTATCGCTGTAGCTGCTTTCCAACTCGGCGCTGTTTAACTTGTTACTCTTCGATGAAGACTTGCTTTTCTTGGCTCTTGTTTCCGCAGATAAAATGTCAAGCATCTCTGCAGCTCTTTCAGCACTTGGATTCAACGTCACCACCTTGGTTCTATCAATCTTTTTACCGCACTAAACACCCAATATTAAAATAAATCATTTAAATAAATGACAAAAAAAAAAAAAAAAAGCTTTTTTTTAAATTATTGTAGATAATAAGCCTTACATTTAAGCACAAATCTGTCTTCATTAGACTCGCTGCTTCCTCGGAAATAACGCAGCCGCAATCCCACATGCAACAGAACCCAACGCGTCCGTTCATCTCTTTCTGCAGAATAGGGCAAATAAACTGTGCTGTCGTGTAGTAGTCGCTGCCACTACGCGCCTTTGCGCTCCTCTTCTCGGTAAACGCAGGGTTTTTTGTCAGCACAAGCTGCTTGATGTGCTTCAAGCTCTTGACGTACCAGCATATATTGTCCGCATCCCCAAACGCACCGCTTCTGTCCAGAAGAAACTGCAGCATCGACTCCTTATTGTACAGCTTTCCCAGCTTGTCGCTTACTATCGGCTCGCTCAGCGGCAGCTTCGATAGCGCACAAAAAAACCATTTAGATATCGACTGGATCTTTGTCTCCGCCTGCTCCTTCTTCGCCTTCATCTGGACGAGCTCGCTCCGCTTTGGAATTGATCCTCCATCATTTCCCATATTTATCTATTTTAATCCCCTATTTTCGGTACTATTATATTGCTTGACAACTTTTTTTTTTTTTCTTTTTACAGCAATAGCCTAGTATTTAGTATTATAAACGTATAAATCGAAGCGAATGCTTGAAGGACACCGTTGACGCAATTGATTGTAATTTGATAGTTTTATATTTGCTTAATTCTTTTAGTTGATTTGAGTCTTACAGTGTGTCGTTATTATTTTCGTATCCTGATTTCGAATCGATATTTGATTACTAATCTTTATTTTTTTTTATATTCGCAATAAAGTAAAACAGCGGACAAAATAATGCAGACCTTAAAAAAAAAAATTAATTCCTTTATTTATGTATTTAGGAAAAATGTAAATTTCAGGTTATGGCCAATCAAATTAGTTTACTATAAATTTTACATAAAATCATGCGAATATATTATATTTTTAATAACTTTTGAGATTTAACCCTTTTACGGGCGGATGACCGTTTTTGATCTACCAAAATTAGCAAATTAGTTTCAATAAAATAATATAATACCAAGACACAATCATTTATTGGTTTGTACCTTTATGGTTGCAAATAATAAAGCTGCATATAAATCACAATCGAATCAATAAATTGATTTTTTTTAGGAGAGTTGGGCGGGAAAGGATTAAGCATTTAGGAAACTTAGCTGAAATAAATTCTTATATTTTTTTTCGATTTTCTATAAATAATCATGAATTTTTCCGTCTAGATGTTAACTTCAGCCTCAATTCTAAATATTCGCTCGAAATTACTTTTATCAACTATTTAACTATTCTCATAATGGAATTCGAACAGAAACCTGCTATAGAGTACTGGGAACACAGATGGGCCAACAACCAGGCCTCTTGGGACTTTGGCAAAACTCAAATCGCTCTAATTCAGCTATTCGAAGAAAAGAAATTCCAGTTTCCGGCTAAAGCTAACGTCCTAGTCCCTGGATGTGGTTCAGGCTACGACGCAATCTATTTCTCCCAGCTTGGCTATGATACTACTGGCCTCGATTTCAGCGCCAGCGCAATCCAAAAAGCCAATGAACTTGCCGCAAACTCACAGGCTGGTCCTGGTCAGCTTCAGTTCGTGCAAGCCGACTTTTACAAATTTACTGTACCCAGCTCTTTATACCAGATCGCTTACGACTACACTTTCCTAAGCACCGTTAAACCCGAAGATCGCATCAAATGGGGCTCTAGATATGCCGACCTCATTTCGCCTGGAGGCTTCTTGGTTACACTAATCTTCCCCATCGATTTTGGCAGCGAAGTTGGGCCCCCCTTCCAGCTCAACAAAGAAATGTGCCACCAAGTCCTCGACCCAAACTTTGACCTCGTTTATCAAGACCTCAACCCTAATAAAGAACCTCCAAGAACTTCGACTTCCATTATGGCTATCTGGAAAAGAAAATAGTTTCTTCCAACCTTATACCTGTTAAAATGAATTAATCAGCTTTAACCATTTGTAATTCTTAACCCTAATAGTACTTTATGACTGAACCCTGTTTTTTGCTATAGCTATTTTTATATTAATAAAAGCAACATATTTGATATAAAGCTTGTCACGTATATCTCGCCTTTCGTTTTTCTTTTTTTTTTAGTTTAAAGCGTTTATTGAATCTACGTCACAATTATATCATATTCCTGTTCAACATAAAAATTAGAAAATACTATCCAAATATTCAACTTCATTTGCAGTCTAATCACTGAGCTAAGATAATATCCATAAAAACATTTGCACTAACTAATTACTTTTTCTTTAATTTGAATATATCATAGATTCCAGACATTGGAGATATCACACATATAGTTCCAATCGCCATAAACAATACCTTCTGTACTCTGAAATTGTTTCGAAAGCATGGAATTTTAAAAAAAAAGTAGATTATTGTGAACTATTTGAAGGACAGAAGGTGCCGAAAATGATCGGTTCTTCGAATCCGAAGGTCCTCTCAGCAATTGGTGTGTTAGCAGGTTTGCAATTGCCGAGGTTGCAGATTGAGGAATTGACCTATTATTATTTGGCTTGTAATATTATTAATTGAAAGCGTTTGCACTACTCCGACCTGACTGGAGTAATATTTTTTCAAATTTAACCTCAGAGAGCCCATTTTGTAGCTGAGACTGTTCTTGTACCATGAGAAGAAGAATTAGAGCCAATAGCCAATAATGATGAATCGATCCAATTTGCAATTGGACTGTTTGATAGCTAGCTTTGCGTTAGGCGTAAATACAAAAAAAAAAATAGTATTTACGTCACCATCAACAGCATAGCTTTCAGTCAAACTTTAATATAATCCCAAGTTTTTGACTATAAAATTATATATATATTCAACTATAAACGCAAACCAAATACTCTTTGGCTCAATACCCTTATTTATTTGGACACCAGAGGTACAGCTATTTTCCATCTTCAGGTTTCTTAATTTGTGAGCGTTGAATTCCTTGCAATTCACTTCTGTACCTCAATAAGTTGATAATTCCATGAGAGTATATGCTTTCTTGACAAACAGTTTTAAAGGCAAATCCTCGTTGTTATCCATTGCATTTAGATGAATTACCGATTGCTCAATACTCCATTTAGCGAATTGATGATAGTTTTTTTCTACACTATTTTTTAACCCTTTCAATAGTTTAATAATTCTTCTGCCTTAATTTATTAGGCTGATCATTGAATATAGTGTTCCCCATCATTCTGAGATCGCAGTAGCATGGATTAACACTGATGATGGCTTTAATTTCAGTGTTCCAAGGTAGTTTTCTAGACTTATGGGACATATTCTTTATGATCTAATTGATTGCTATAAGCCCATAATTTAATAATTTTTACAAATGAAGCATAATTTCGCATTATAGCTAGCCTCATTGATTCATTTATCAGCTGCAAGGCAGACGGGGATAATCTTTAGTGGCTTTACCAATTATTTTCCACGCGCAAATTTCCCACTGAGGGTGTGCACCCAGTAGTATGATAGGGGAGCATACAGCTATCCTCAGTAATAATGGGTACCATGTTTGAGCTGTCCAGTTTGGTGCTATAATTACCATCTGTAAATTTTCTATCACTACTCGGCGCAGAGTTGCGAGTAGTAAGTGTAGGTGTGGGTTTACATAAGCCCCTGATTTCGACCAAGGATTGGCGAGAGCATTTATACCCATTGAATTTGGTTCTAGTATTTGAGAATGATACCTTTTTAGATTTCTATTTTCTGCAGACGAGTATAAATCGATCATTACGAGCACCCTACTTTCTGTTCACTGAGTTGAACAAGTGCGCGATCAGCCTCCATTCCCACTATTTGTGAAAATTCCTTGATATCAAGTCTACTAGCCACTCTCGTATCCGGAAATTTGGGTTATTTCTACCTTATGTTTCTCTTCATGGTGATTTACCACCATTCCTTTGCAAGATTTAATAGCTTTCGATTTGAAGTCGTTCCTCCGTTCATGAAAATTGCTTTCGTGGTAAATTTGCCTGTTTCAATTCTCATTTTTGAATTTTTCCAGAGATGCGCATGTAGAAGGGTGACCGCTTCTTTATAATTTGATAATTCGGCTTGAGTCTTCTGACTCCAAACCCCTTCCAGGAGCTTAAAGTTTCTTTTTATTCCTCAACCTGTTCTAGAAGCATCCGTCATAGCAGATACGAGTTTTTTATTTGGATTTTATTGCTTCAAAATCAGTGAATACAAGTTACACTCGCTTAATTGAATTTCCCACGACTTCTTATAGCTCAATGTCAATGCTGAGAGTGGGAAAAGTGTTCTCTACTTAAATTTGTACATATGTAGGGCGTTTTTTATGTCCATTTGAAGCTATCTTGAACTGATTGCAGCAGGACCTATTGCAATTGCAGCTTCCGAAAATAGGCTCTAAATATCATTGCTAGTCTCACCGCTACTTGACTGTGTGTGGATTTGAAAACTTCCCTTCGAATCTTCTTTGTTCTTTCTCAGGTCAAATGAGTCAACATTTTCAGGGTTTAGATCACTACTCCTAGGAATTTCTGAAAATTTTTCGGAACAGTAACTGATTTTTTGAGATTCATAGTGAGTACAAGATTCTCCATGTGCTTCATAGTTATCACTGTGTGTCTCTGGTACTCCTTTGCTGATTCGATGGCTATTTATACGCTGTTTATGTAAAAAATTAAGTATATTCCGATCAATCTGAGTGGTATGACTACAGATTTCATGGTTTTGGTGAACACTCTCGGTGTTTTAGTTAGTTCAAATTGCAGCGAGAGGAACTTGTACATCGTCTAGTTGTTCATGAAATGACACATTTTCGCCGAATCTCTATTTAAAAAAACATGGTGATATGCTGATTTTTATCCAACTTTGAGATAAAATCTTCAGGTAATATCATGTCTCTCAGGTACTTGATTCCTTATATCTTTAAACTTTCCTTTATGACGAATTTTTTGATATGCGTCATATGAAAAAGCGAACGTATCTTCGCAGGTTCTTTCTTCCAAAATATAGATGATACAAGGTTAAGTTTGTATCCGAGGCTACTAATATGGTCATTAAGTCCAAGTATTTTTGGAATATTAAGCTGATAGAATACTGTTGAGTCTCTGAAATATTGTAAAACTTCTTTGGAGTAGGGGATGGTTGGTGTATGAATGATATTTTGAACCAATTTTTCAATTATCGGTTAATCACTGGTTTTTTATGTGATTTAACCATTTTTTGAGCCAGTTTGAGTAGCAATGAGCCATATCCGGTGGTGTGTTTGATAGGACTATCAGGACGATCGGAACGAAATTTTTGGAAATATTATTAATTTTCCTGGAAAATTTGTTTTTGAACCTCCAGGAAATTGGTTGTCTGTCTTTTTGACCGATATTATACATAAAAAATTTTCTGTTTTCATGATGTATTGGGTCTTTTTGGTGCTTTTTGAAAATAAGATATTTTTCTTTGGTTTGGGGGTAAATTTTTCGCGTTTATTAAATTTTTAATTTTTTTTAAATAGTTTTCCCTTGTGATGGTGCGTCGTTCTTAAGCTGGTCCATGTCGTCGGTCTTTGATGATATTTTTTCTTTCCATATAAATTGGGGCTTACGGATTTTTCCCTGATCCACTCTGAACCCTTGATATTTACTCAATTTGGTATTTTGGTTCTACTGTGCCTTTTTTATATGTGTGTACTGACCTCTGTTTTCTCGTCTACTTATATAGTTGCTGTTTTGGATAGTTTGGAACCATTTTGAGCTACTTATTCATCTGTATTGGCAACTTCAGGTATTTGAGGCTTCCTTGACTAGACTGATTCTGGTTGTGGAATTAACACGGATAGTTTTTGCTAAGCTTTCTGAAGATTGCTTATCTAAGTAGCTTGTCTTTTATGCTTATATACTTGTAATTTCTATTTAATAAAGGGTACTGGGATAGAACATGTATTGGTGCTCTCTGATATTGGTACAGAGTCTGCAATATCTATATCTTTGTAAAATTCTGAACTTTGACAGACAGAGACTCTTTTTGAGATTTTCCACTTTTCTTCGTAGTGGAGCGCAAGTCTGGTGAGATCTTGAGGGCTGCTGCTAATTTCTTCAAAAAAGAGCTTAATCTCGAGTTCTTTCGGTTCAATCATATATATTAATTCTCTTGATACGTCTTCAATTTATATCCCAATCCTAGTGAGATCAAGGAATCGCTGCTCGGCTTAGGAAAATAATTCTTCAGATTTCGCTGCCTGGGTGCTGAGATTATCGACTTTTTTAATTTCATTCGATTTAAAAAATTCCCCGCTTGGTGCTGGGTGTCTGTTCTTAATTGCAGATACCGACTGCGATGCAAGTTTATGCGCACAGTCGTGGTTGCCGTCCCACTCTTGGCTCTCGGAAATGAGATCCCAAGAGCCTTAATTTCAGAACTCTTCATTTGTGCTATAGAACCTTTCAAGAGCATAGGTCTCAGACTGAATGCTGGGGTTGCTTATTCGTGAAAGTTTTCAAAAACTGCGTTGAGTGTTTGAACTTGGATTCTAAGAGTTTCATAATTCGGTTGTTTCTCTGATTGCTCTTTTTGGAATTCATTGTTCATATTACCAAGTGAGTAGAGTTTAATGATTTTATTAGGTATTTTCTTTTAGAATTTATTTTTTAGAAGCGCTAAATGCAGCTTTAAAAATGGCTTATTATATCATGGAGGCGATGCGGATGGCTTATAGCAGTAATTTATTATTTTATATCTTAATCTTTACTTATCAAATTCTATTTATATCTACCAATATAGCAAAATGTCTCCTTGAAAGCCTTACTCCAATCTTTGAGAGGACCTTGGGTCCCGAAAAACAGTCCAGAATGTCTAACTATAGTGAATAATACTTAAATTTTAGCTGGAACATACAGAATTATTTTACACGCGTGCCTAGAAATTGATAATCATTCAGCAAATATAATGCCGAATTTTTATATTTTAATTTTATTTTGCATAAGTCTAGATTTTACTGCATTGTGAAATTAGCTAAACTATACATGTTTATACCAATAGAAAAATTCCAATATATCTTTTCTTTTTCAAATTTAGCATTTCTAATAACTCGGAAAAATAATTTTAAAAACAATTAATTACCTGTTTGACCTCACTGTTAAATTTTCTACTGCTCATTTTCCTTCTTTTATAAAATTTTCTATTATTATTAATCTCTTGATATATGTGTCCACTATTCTTATGAACTTTACATTCAATAAATACAGGAAATAAACGTTCTATTTTGAACCATTTATTTAGTTTAATACTAATTATTAACATGTATTATATCGAGTAAATTATAATCACTTTGATATTAATACATAACGCGCAATATATTTCATAATTGCTGAAAACCATAATATAAATAATTTAATATAAATACTCATTCTCTTTAAATTTTATGTGACGTTTTTTATTTTATACTTTATTTTATTATCTATCGCTTTTAATAATTTAATAAATTATTTGATCTTAAACGAATATATATTTATATAAAACTAACAATTTTCAATGTTAAATCTTATAGCACTATTCGCATAACTAGTAATTATTTTGTTATTTTTTGCTTTTGAAAATATAATTGCACGAATTGTCGAAATGAATATGATATGAAAATTTGTATCTTTAAATGTACTATTTTTCTAAAAGATTATTTAATATCATATTAATACTCAAAGAGCTTAGAAAAAACAAGTTATTCACAAAATAATTATTTACTAACAAGAATTAATATAGTCTCTTCGATATTAGCACCATTATTAAATATTCATAACATTAAATTAAATTAAATTAAATTAAATCAATTTAAATCAATTTAATATAAATAGTATATACTAACGCTTCTAAGGCAACAATTTTTAAAACTTTCAGAAATGACGATGAATTTGATTATTGAACAAGAAAACGTAAATTATAGATTTTAATAGTTTTTTTAAAATTAACCAAAAAAATCCCTAATTAAAAAAACTTTTAAAATAAATCTCACGATTTATTAATATCGTTTTATAGAGTATTTTAATTCGTCAAATTAAAGGAAAAAGTAAATAAGTACTTTTATATTAATTTTAATCATACAATTAAATGGATATTTAATAGTTCGCATTTTCTATTACTTTAACTTTTTTATAAATAGAAATAGGAAATAAATTAAAGACCATATAATTACAAAAAGCTACTATTATAGTTTATAATTTATTTATTTTCATATCACGCAAATATAGATTATCCAATAAAAGTAATTGTATCTCATAAAACAGGTTTTTATAAATTACTGTATGTTTTAATATGGATACACGAATATGATTTGTAGATTAATTTTATATTTTGCTAGAATGTTACACTACTATATAATTACTAATCTACACTTGCTAAATTTATCAAAACTTAGTTGAATATCTCTCATTAAAATTCATTAAAAAAGATGATAGTTATTTTAGCAAAAGCTAGTATAGTAAAGGTTAGTATAGTCTTAGCTAAACCATAGTTATATGATAACTAACATTATACTAAATTAGTCAAAATAATATATTATCTGACATAAGAAAATCAAAAAAGAAAAAAAATCAAAAAAAAATGTACAAACTATCCAAAAATTACTGAAATTGTCATTTTTGTTTGTTTTTTTGTGTTTATCAAATTTATTAAAAGGTTGATAAACTACTGGTAAAAATTAAATATGAATTATTAACTATTTATTACTAAGATTTTTAGTTCATAGAGAGAAATATGAGAGAGAAGAATTTAACTATTGTTAAAGGTAGCTTTTCCGCCTGGCTCAAAAGAAAACCAAAGGGTCTTAATTTTGCTCCAGGTGTCTCTTTTCTTTAATTATTTAGAATTTCTTGTAATTTTTTCTTTTAGATCATTTTTCCACCTATCGAAAATTCCATCGGCTGGTATTATAGTATTAGCTAACGCGGCTTCGGTTTTGGCTCTAAATATGCTCCATATTGCTAAACCGTAAAGAATCTCGATATTTGGAAACTTGGTTTTTAATGGTTCTAGAAAGTCAAAAATTACGTCCACTGTTAATCTACTGGTTAATCCAGTAGTTGATGAAGTTTTAATTTATTATAAACTGGAAAATGAGCTTCCAGAACTCATTTATTCTTCTGCATCCTAAATAAATATTAACTTGATTTTCATTTCTAAATTTAAATGCTTTAAATCCCTGTTATTCGTCGAATATACCCTTATTTCATTGCCACATTTCGTCCCATTTATTATTGTATTGATAAATAGTAGATATAAGTGGCTAGTTATTTTAGGCTCTAAATCAATTTCGTGTATTTTGGACCAGTTTTATATAGGTTCTATTTTGTCAGTTTTACAAGTGAAGTCCCATTTAGGTTGGGCTATTGGATCATTTCTACTTTTATAATAAATGAAGTTTCTTATTTTGAAGTTAGACCAACTATCTATTGGCTTGACATTTATTTTGAATCTCTCTAGTTGAAAGAAGATTTCTGGATTATATTGTCAAAGGAAAATTAAAAATTTCGTTTTATTAGCTCATTGTGGGGTAGTTATCTGTGGTACCTCTTTCTTTCGAAATATGATTGGATCATTAGCTCTTCTATCTAAAGAAGGTGATTAGAAATACCTCTTTAAACAACACTTTTGGACCTACTTTCTTGGTGAAAAGATATCCTATGAAATCAACTTTTATAATTAGGTTTTCTGTATTAGACTTGATTATTATGTTATTATAGAATACATTTTTGAAGAGTATCAATGAATTATTTCACTTATGAATTAGTATAAGGGAAAAAATATATAATGTGAGTGTAATTCGACATTTTTAGCTAGTTAGTTATTAATTTAGTTTTAATTTAGGAATAAAATAAACTATCAAATATTAATATTTTTGTAATCTTTTGTGAAATACTAGTTTTTTGTAATTCGTTTGGTTTAAATTTTTTACATGGAAAATATATAAGTATTCTGAATCATCATTCCATATTAATTCGCATTTGGATATAAATTCACTCAAATTTTTGGTGGGTTTTTGTTAAGTTTATTTCAAATAATTTGTTTAGCTAACCAATTCCAAGGTTTTTTATCTCTTCAAAAGACCATTTTTGAAGCTCAAGCATATCTATTTCATAATTAATCCTTAGAATTTTTAGTGCAGCTTTCCACAATTGTGGATATTTACTTATATTTTTAATCTTATCTTGAATTTTCAATGTTTCTATTAAACCATTTTCAGAGAATTTGTATGCAAAAAATTTTAAACTGCTCAGATTTGACTCGGACGATATAGAATTTTATATTCATTAGTAGTTCGTAGTACCATTTAATGAAAAGAGTTTTAGAATGTGTTTCTCCATTTAGTATACCCAATCCGCCACTTTTTTTCGTTATTTCCTACGTATCAATTTTTATTTTTGTTTTTTTATTGTACTATATGAATGGTTTCTCTGATTTTTTTATTTCTATTATAAAGTATTTTTCAAACGATATTACATGCGCATAAAACCACAATTTTGATAATAGAAAAGTGTTTACCAGCAAAATCTTCTCTTTAATAGATAATTTTCTGTTTTTCCAACTAGTTATCTTTTTATTTATATTATTCAATAAATACTCCTGATTTTCTTTAATTGTAATCCCTGAAGAATTAAAAAGAATACCCAGGTATTTGAATGAATCTTTTTGGGTTATGCATTTTATGTCAAGCCAATTATCTATCGGTTCTCCAACTTTTACATAAATTGTTTTTTCGGAATTTATTTTAGCGTTTGATGCTAACGAATGAATTTTTAACGCTTCATTAATTTTTTTTCTTCGTCTCGGTTATTAATTCCTATAAGTAAGTAGTCAGCATATGTCAGTATTTTAAAACCTTAATTTGACGCGGGTATTCCAGATATTCTTTCTTTAACCAATAATACTAAAGGTTCTATAATGAAATTATTCAGTAGCGGAGAGAGAGGATCTCCTTGTCTTAAACCTTGTCTTAAACCTTTTATGATGTCAGTTGGATGAGTTAATTCTCCATTAATAATAACTGAGGTTCTAGAACCATAATAGATATTTTTAATTCGTTCTATAAAGTATTTTCCAATACCAAATTTTTCTAGGAATAGAAAGAAATATCCCCAATCAACTCGATCATATGCTTTTTCTTGATCAAATGATAGGTTATAAATATTAGTTATATCAGGGCTTATTTTACTGTTTTCAAATATCAAGTTAGCTGGCAGGATATTATCATAGACTTTCCTTTTTTTTATAAATCCTGTTCGGTGTAATTTGTAATATTCTCACAAATTTTTTAGTCTATTAGTAAGTACTTTGATCATTTTTTTTATCTTTTTCTATTTCTATATCCTCAAATTGAGTTAGAGTTTTATTAACTCTTCGATTAAGCAATAATTGACTATTTTTCAGATTTCTTACTGTTAAAAAGCATTGGAAAGAAATCATGGAAACCTTAATTATCCTGGCCTATAGGTTATTATGTCTCAGTTTAAATTAGATAAGATTTCTATTCGATTCTTTTTTTCTTTTGCTTTCACCAGACCAAAGAAATTCTTGTTTAATTTTTCGCTTTTTTTCCCCAATTTGAGCGAGACCTTACAATTTTACCATCTATAATAGATTTTTTAACTTTATTAATTCATTCTTCATTGAATAAGATCTCTTTATTCTAATTAATTTTTTTTGTTAAGCTAACATTTTCTCTTTTAATTAATGAACCGTATAGTCTGTGTTTTCAAGCGTTTCAATTTGTGCATTTTTAAATTTATTTGACCTGCTTTGATAAAAATTTCTTTACACCTTTGTTTCATTACTGCCCATTTATTAATTTTATAACAATTATTATTTAGTATTTTGATAATTTCGTTAGAAATTCCATTTTTTTGAAGCATTCTTGAATTAAGTTTCCAGTTTTTGGTACAATTTTCAAAATAGCTTGACCAATTGTTTATAATAATGTGGTGCATTTGTTGTCCGAGAATTCTTTTGGGAAATTTCATTAATCTCACAATTATTAATTATTTCATTAGGCACAAAAATATGGTCTATTCTAGACTTATATCTCCCAGAATATTCTACCCACGTGTATATTATTTCATTTCTTTTTAATTCACTGGTTAGATTGGATAAACTAAAGGTGATTATTAGATGATAAATGTTTGTTTATTCTTTTTTTTTTTTGCTATTCTATGAGGGGATATATCTAGTATCTCATTTTCAACCATATTTATATCCTCAATTATAATAAATTCTTCATATTTTTTAATATACAATAGATTTTCAACTGTAAATTCAATCAAAATTTTCCTGTCCCTTTCATTGTTTGATAGGTAGAGTTTAACTATTCTTACTTTCTTACTTTCAATTTACACCGCTGATATATGTATTATTCCTTTAAAATAAATAAAGTTTTGAATTAATTTTTATAATTTTAATTTATGCTTTATGCTTTATATTTTTATCATGGTACTAAAATCGTACGAATAATTGTTCCAGAATGCATGTCTTTATTTTTAATATTTATTCCCTGAAGAATTGTCTTATTTTACTATTTTTTTCAACAAAGCAAGATTTTGCCTTTTTTTCTATTTTAGGATATTCCTTTGAAATTGAAAGTTTTTATTTTTTGTCTTTCATTTTATTATTTTTTTGGAGATTTTCTATTTTTTTTTCTAAAAAATAATATACTTAATTAATTTTCATTTCTACCTCAGTAGAAATATTAATTTCCGATTTATTATCGATCACCAAAATATTATTACTATCTTTGAATCTTTTGCGTTGATATTTTTTACTGTAGCCTCGATGAGATTAGCTAATATTCCGTTGGTTTGAATTTCTACAGCTTGAGGTTTTTTTTAAAATTTAAATTTTATTTTTTGTATTTTATTAAAAGTGCTTCCGATACTACAATTGATGGTTTTGTATTTAGAAAAAGATCTAATATTAGATATCGAATATTTATCTATTCTAGAGATTGTTACGTCATCAGAATCCGAAAAATCTATACAATAGGTAATTTTTTCTCTAATTTTTTATAAAATTGTTTTTAATCATTCATATATTTTTTTTTCACTTGAAATTAATTCAGTATTAGGTTCCAATTTTATAGTAGAAGAGTTTTATTTAGAGCCTGAACTATCCTCCTAGGGAAGTACAGTTATATTTTATATATTTTCAGAATTTACTAAATCTGACGTCGAAAAAATTTTATTTTCTGTATTTACTATATTATTTTCTTTAATAAATTTTTTTTTAGTGCTTTTATTCGTTAATGCTCTAGTTCATTTGGTTCATTTTTCAATTTTATTTTTCAAGTCGACACATTGTTATTTCCAGCGATCGGACTTGCATTATGTACAAATTGGTTCTCGACCTTTCCATAGCAGTAGAACTTTAACTTCCATTAAAACTAAAGAACTTGGTATATATAACCTTTATTGGTTTTAAAGTTAATCTAGATGATTTTAGATAAAAAAGAGTCTGTTTTTTTTATCATTTAGTGCATTAATATCAATAATTTCACCTACTTTTGAAAGTTCTTCATAAGCTTTTTGAGATAACCCTATACACTAAAACAATTATATCATTGTTTGGATATCGTTAAAAATCTTCATAACACTCTTTTTTTTTATAATATTTCAAAATTTATTTATTTGTAGATCAATTAAATTTTTTTTGCTTTTTCAAAGTTGATTTTTTTTCCAAATTTTATAAATAAAATTTCTCAACGATTGTAAATTTCAAAACATGTTTTGATTTCCCCAAACTGAGTTAAACTTTCTTCAACGAACTCATCAGTGTCTTGATAAAGTTCTCATAACGATAGGCCTAGCTTTATTGTTTTACCGCCTAGACATGTGATTTTCCTTTTGCAGGTTCACTTCCTGTCGCGGATTTGATTAAAGCCACTGAAAAAAACATATTTTTAATTTTTTTTTTGCAATATCAGGAGTTTTAGCTCTTAATTTTACTTCTTTAGCTCAATTTTTATATTTTTTCTAGTGATAGTTATTACCAATATTTTCTATTTATAAATTTCGTTACTAAAAAAATATTCTTTTCCTAGTTTTTATTGGTCATATAATTTTTTTTTTTTTTTTTGATAAGAGATAGAAGAATCTTCAGGGGTTTAATAGTGTAATGGGCTTGATTCTAATTGTACTAGTTGGCCAATAATAAAAATTATCTACCATTTAATTGTTTCCAATAGACAATCAAAGTAACTAACTAACTATAATTGAAAGCCTACAACTAACTTACTCAAGGCTAGTTATATACATTACATGTTGGATTTATGAAGATGTATAAATATTATAAGAGTAATAGGGCTATTTTAAGTATATAAATCTTTATTATAAATACTGAATTTACAAATACGGCAGTATGATATGTAAAAAAATCACGTAAAATAAATAAAATAAAAAAATTTTTTCCTAATAGAGATTAAAAGTACGTATTATAAATATTAGTAATCATCGCTAGCAATAAAAGGTACTGTGTGAAATCATGAGGTGGATTGGCTATAATAAGGTCACATATATCGTATAATATTAAATATCTTGATAAATTTGGCATATATTGTGTTATACTTAATCCAATGGGAACAAAGTATGTTTATCCAAATTCAAAACGGCTTAGGCTACTTTAGGTCTAATAAATTTGGATACTTTGTAATAATTATCAAATCTAGAAAAAGAGGACCAAAAAGCGTGTGGAATAATCTCATCCGCTGCACCATAAAAATGAAGCCAAATTAGGTCTCATAACTCGTGCTTTTGGTCTTAAAAACGGGTAGTCTCCTGTTACATAACCAGTTAAAGAGTATATTTTTTCCCCCTATTCTTTTCGCTCCTATTTGAGTAAAGTGGTTATTTAGGTTTCCATAAAAACAATTTATCTCTATGTTCAGATGGTTTATATGTACTGCGACGTTTGAATGATAGCAATTATATTTTTATATTCAATTTATACTTTAATTACGCATAAGATAATATCTTTTTGGCACTTGGAATTAACTTGTTCTTCTACTGAATATCTCCCTCGTTTATCCTTTGGAGATATTATTATACGCTTTAATGCGTCAATGGTTATCCTAGTTTTAGAACCATCGATTCTATGGATATCACTATGTTTAAGAAAAACAATTATTGATAATATCCAGAATAGTTTTATTTTCAGGTATAGTTCAGAAATATCTTTTTTTGACCTCCATTCACTTAGTTTAACAGAATTCGTGATATGCCGTAGGAGGGCTTCGCAAAGTGTTTTAAATTTTTATAATTATTACAGAGAGAACATCAATTAATTTTGGGTCTGATGATATAAAATCGCTATTAGTTAAGATCTTTAAGAGAGCAGATTTATATCCCAATATTTTATGTACTTTCAAATTATTTTGGATATTCGGTTTATAGAAAATTTTTTATTTCTATTGCGATAATATCTCTCAGGAAGTTGGGATTAAACCTCCAATTAATAAATTTATTTTGAATTAAGCATTAACTTGATCTAAAATCCTTTTTTTCGATTTCTTTAATCTATGGCTTCAATGAAATGCTTACTGAGGCCTATGGTTTCGAGTAGGCGCTAATTATTGACCATGCAGCCAAATACCACTCCTTGTTTGTAGAGAACGGCGACTTTCCGCTTTTTGGATCCTTTTTAACATTGGTAGCCATTTATTTATTAGCTGGTCTACTGATAATTTTTAGAGGTCCAGAAAATAAGCTAATATTGTTTAAAGTTGTTTTATTAGAGTTTTATTAACTCTTTCCTCCTCACCTTCTGAACCACGCTTGCTATGAGGTTCGCTGTTAGACATCAGTATGAGGCCGTTCATCGATTCTAATTCTGAGTGATTGCGTTAATTTCTGTCGCATTTCTGTCCTTGTATCACATTCAATAGTTTGGAAAGTAAGTGTGTGCTGCGCTCGTAAAGAGATAAATTTTTTACAGCCCTCAAATTGTGTCAAGATTCTAGAATGTCTCCTCTGAGAGTAATCACTCCGTTTTCACGAATAGATGGGACTGTACTTCCGCCGAGTTAGATATTGATGTGATGTAAATCATGTGAGGCTATGTTTTTGTATATAATAAGTGGTTCAATAATTCTTCGGAAATATTTTGAATGAACCGGAATGCGTACCACCTAAATTTCACACATAAGACATTGTCATTGAGTTTTCGGAGAATATTTGTACTGAGCGTCCAACAAAATTGAAAAGTTTTAACGCAAATAGAATTGCTAAAAATTCTTTGGAATCTATATGTAACCCAATCTGATCACTAATCCAAGAACATGAGAGTCAAAGGAAAATTAATAAATTTTCCTTTGTAATCCCTAAAAGGGATTTATTTATGTTTCTTTCTATAAAGAAACCTAATTCATAGGTACCTGTGAACCATTGGAAATATTAGAGTGCTAGGTTGTTAATTTTTATGTTTATTGTTTTTATGATTATTATGAAGCTAGAAGTAAGTCTTTTTAGAAAGGGATGTCTCAAAACATGTCCTCTTTTTATCCAATACCTGGGGTTAAACCCCTTTATACAAAGAAATAATACCCTAAATTACTAGTAATCTTGGTTACCTATAAGTCACTAATTTTATACAAAGACTTCTGCTTCAAATGCACAATTATAGATATACTTGTGTCATGTTATTCGAAGGGAAGAGGGATGTCCATAAATACTAACTGATTTCACTATCAAGAAAAGGGCATCTTGGATTATATTAGTTTTTCTCTAAATACTTTATTTCAGTAAATATATAAATTAATAAACTTTCTTTAAAACGCCTTATTTTAAAATTTTTGAGATTAAGAGTCTCAGAGACATCATTCTTGACTAATAAAAATGTTTAAAGCAGAAATATTCCCAACCAAATTTAAAGGAGATGAATCAGATGTAGGTAATGTAAGCCTATGGATTAAAAAATTTGATTCAGCAATTAAATTTACCAAAGTTAAGGAGGACGACAAAGTTGAACTCTTCAAACTATGGCTCGAAGATAAGGCTGCCATTTGGCAATATGAGGTCGAGCAGGATGAAGACACCGCGTCGTGGACATTAACAGAATGGTTAGGAAAAACCGAGAAACGTTTCGGAAAAGGAAAGGATAAGACGTCAAAAAGAGACATATTCGAACTAGTAAAATTGGAGAAGCTCTCCAGTGAGACCATGAGCGAATTTAATCGTCGTATCAAGATGTTTATTAAATGTATGGATGAAAATATGTACACTGAAACTTTGTTGAAAAAGGCCTATCTAGACCTTATATCAGAGGTAGATAACAACATCTGGTGGAATTTGGCACAGACCAGTCGCGATAAAACTTTGGATGAACTAATGAAAATGGCTACTACCTTGGACGAGCTGAAGACTTCATCCAATAGAAAGAAAAGATCCGAAGATATAAAGGAACCAAAAGCCGTTAAACCACAACCTGAGGCTGAAGGGAAAACTCAGAAGATGATGGATGATCTTATGATAGCTATGGAAAAGCTAACTCTTCTGGCTCAGGCCTCAAGAAAAACAAGAGACTTTAGTTCTGTCACGTGTTATACCT